>JAXQQM020071889.1:0-86119 GCA_034641835.2 Pinus albicaulis | reverse complement strand
GACTAGATCTGCAAATACCTGCTCAGATCTACCCTCTCCAAGACTGGATCTATCAATGGCCTTCAGATCTGCGTCCTTCCCCTGGAGATTGGACAGCGTCCTCACTCCTCAAGCTGAACTGCGTCCTTCCTCCTCTTGGATAGCGTTTTCCCCTCCTGAACTGCGCAGCCACAAGAGGGCTTCTTCTCTTCCCAGATCTGCACCAGAAACTGCTGCTACCTTGCTGCTGAAACTGAAAAGTGTACTCAGAACAAACCTTACTAGGGCGGGCACTCGAAGTCCCCCGAAGCTAAGGGTGAAACCAGAAATAACCTTACCAGGGCAGGCACTCGAAGTCCCCCGAGGCTAAGGGTGAGATCTCCGACCGGGGACACTCGTGCACTAAACAGTGCTGCAGACCGACTAAACAACCGGCGTGCTGAAGCAGACAGAAGTCTAGCTCTCAATAAGAATATCAAATCATGGATGATCCAAATGAGGTGAGAACCTCTCCTTTTATAATGCCAGACTCCCTCCAAATCTTAACTGCGTCCTTACTCTCCTTTGACCTGCGCAGTTTACCTTGGGTCAGTCTGATGCCTCCCCCATCATAATCATGTGGACCCCCAAGGCCCCCTCTCTAAGTTACAACGTCAATCTACTAGGAAAAGAACACTTTATTTATAAAGTGAGGTGACTAAAGTGAGGTGACCCCTCTTATTTCTCACTTTATTTATTATTTCTAGCTAAAGCGGCAAAATAAAGCAAAAATGCAATATTCCAATTAGCAAGGCTAATTGGGAATATTACACTCTGGCCTTTAGCTCTTTTGCCATGGTTTTCAAGCCAAATTCTAATCATCTTCTCCTAAATAAGCCCTTATAGCTTGGCTAAAATGTGGCTAATCATAATGGTCTTGTAATCATAGGGAATGGGTTTATCTCCACTTTTAAATATAGACATAATAAGGCTTTGCTTCGAGGATTAGGAATCCTTGAAAAATGCTATATTAAAAACTTTATATATATATATATATATATATATATATATAATTGAGAAAATGAATATCTTTAATAGTATGCATGGTGATTTTTTTATAATAAAAAATTATTAATACATTTATACTTATTTGTTTTAAAATAACTATTAAAATTATATGCATCAATGATTATATTTAATAATTCTATTTTTCAAAATACATTTTAAAAATAGCGTAAAATAATTTAAAGTTTTATTAAAATAGTTATTATTGTTGTGCCTAGAGCTGCTCTATAGCTTAGTATAGGGGTAATGTGTTACATTGTAAATTTGTTTTTATTAATAAAATTAAGAATAAGTTTTTAGATTAAAAAAATCATGTTACATTAAAATATATAAGTAGAGAAAATAAGTTAAGATCCATTTTACATTATAAAATAGAATAATGATTATGTAACCCTATTTAAATTTAATTAAAAAGTACATAAACTTACAATATATAACAATATATTTAACTATCCACATATATTGTTAACTTCTAAATAAGATTTGTTACAATACCATGGACAATATACCATGGCTCATCAATACAACATGCCCAAAAACCATCTCTCATTTCACACTCAAAACATTTTATAAATATTTTATTTGAATTTAATTTTATAATGTTTTATTATTCCTCTTAAGATGTCAAAATTATAGTGAGCTCGGGAGGCTTCTCTCCAAGCTTTTTGAGCATAGGAATAAAATCTCAAATCAAATTAAATAATTCTTTTCTTTAGGTCCGATAGACCAAATATTGGTCTCAGTGGACCTTAACCATCATCATCATCATCATCATCATCATCAATATATATATATATATATATATATATATATATATATATATATATATATATATATATATATATATATATATATATATATATATATATATATATATATATATATTATACTTTTGAGATATATCTACACTTCTATGACAAGATATAAATAGTAGATATAAATAAAGATATATTTCACCATAGAAATTAAAATAAAAAAATTGTAACCATATTTGAATTTCATAAGTAAGCACAAAACAAATTAATACTTACAATATAACAAGATTTTTAACCATGGATATTCACCACCACTTTACCATGGATTTTATTAACCATACCATACCATGGGCCAATAGTATGGTTCATTAATACCACATGCCAAAAATCCTTCTCTCATTTTACAATCAAAATATTTTATAAATACTCACCACCACTTTACCATGGATTTTATTAATCATACCATACCTTGAGCCAATACCATGGCTCATCAATACCACACACCCAAAATCAATCTCTCATTTTACAATCAAAATATTTTATAAATATTTATTTTAATTCAATTTTATTACATTTTTTGGCTAAGAGTCGTCCCAGTAAGGAAAATAATCAAAATATTTTAAAAATATTTTTTTAATTCAATTTTATTACATTTTGGGCCAAGATTCATCCTAGTATGGAAGAGTTGTAATGTCTTGATATATTATGTTATCTAAACATTTTGACCTAGTCAAATTACATAAAAAATAAAAAATAAAATTATTAATTAAAACATTTTGACTCAATGAAATTATATACAAATAAAAATTAAACTAAAAAATAAAATTAATAACTAAACCAACCTAGATCCATCTTAACTCTTGATCTATCAAGCTCTGAGAGGGATCAAATTTCTGGAGGTGCAAACCTTTCTTCAAGATTTGCACTCAGAAAAGAGGTTTTCACCTTGAGATATTTGATCTCTCTATGTGCTTGATAGATCCGGAGTTAATATGGATCTAGGATGGTTATATATAAGCACTTTCATCTTTATATTATAAAAATCATAATTAATTTGATAATTAATCAATTTAATTAAAAAGATGTAATTACTTTGGAATTTCAATTTTTGATTTCTGAATATTATTAAGAATATTCTAGAACAATATGTCAAGCTTAAATTCCTACCGTCCACTTAATAATTATTGATAAGTAACTTAAAATTTTGAAGCTCTATTTCAAAATAGACACGTTTCTCCAAGTAATTAGGGCTTTAATAAAAAATAAAAAATAAGAATATCTTTATATAGAGAAATGTGGAATTAATATAAATATAAACAATATTATCTAGAACCAACATAAATCCATTTTAAATCTAACTCTAAGCTTTAAGTGAAATCAAATGTCTAGAAGTAAAAGTTTTTCCTCAAGTTTTACACTTAAAAAAGGGTTTGTATCTTGAGAGTTTTGATTCCTCTCAAGGAGTTAAGATGAATTTATGATGGTTTATGAACCAACATATGTCCATCACCTTCATACTAGGTTGGAGAATGAGCCTCTTGGGTCAATAATGAAAAAAGTTAAAAAATTAAAAGTAAAAAAAAAAAAAATTGTTTAAAAAGCATGAAAAAATGTTTAAAATGAATATTTTTTAAGCAATTAATAAGGTTCATTATTCTAATTAATTAAATACATATGGTTAAAAAAAAATCACATGTGGATAGTGTGATAATGTTATGAGAATGTGTGTGTGTGTGTGTGTGTGTGTGTGTGTTCCATTAGTCTGAAGGGAAAGAAGACTAGTAACATAAATTATGAGTCTTGAAGTTGCTCAAACCTCATCTAACTAGAGCATCTTGTAAATAGAAACTTATAAAAATAGGTTGGCTATACCAGACCTTGACATACATCGACATGAGAAGACAAAAATCACTACTAGTGTTGCAAGAAAAAAACTAGCGATTCATAACAACTATTAGGTAGAATCTTCACAAATCCATATTGGTCGGTCACTACCCTCATCCAAGGAGAAGGAGATGTTGGCTAATCCCCTAGCTAGAATGGTTAGATTGTAGTCTATACTATCAATATTTCCCTCCAACTCTGCCGATATGATAGAATATTGTTGTTGAGTCCTCATGTACCTCCTTATTTCGCTTGCAATATTAAAATGGTGTTTAACCTTATACCAACATTGTTCCATCATCGATGAAGTGACAAGAGTGCAAGAATTGTTCCAAGTATATTGGGAGTCACAACCCTCTTTGATGTGATCTGGAATCATATCAATGTAAGGGAGGCAGGTAATGTTCGCTCCTAGGCATCCTCCTTTGGGGATAATTACCTTCGTAGCTAGATATTAATAGTGAGTTCATATGTGCTAAGTATAGTGGGAGTCATAACCCCCTTTCATGTGATCTGGAATCCTATCAATATGGGGGAAGGGGGTAACACCCTCTCTTAGGAACCCTCCTTTGGGGATAATTTCCTTCATACCCAAATATTGATAGTGATTTTGAATGTATATATAATTTCCTCACTCCAATCCAAGTCAAGGGCATGAGTTGTCTTGCTAGACTAAAATTGGCTAGCTTGTCATCTAGTTTGTTACCTTCTCTGTGGACGTGAGACGGGAGGGGAGGCATGATTTTTGTAAGGAGATTTTTTGTATTACCTATTCGAGCTTCCAACATCCAGCTCTTAAGATACTTTTGAAGGATATGATCTGCATTGAATTTTACATAAGATATTGATAATGGTCTTATAATCTCCTTAAATTATGAGCTTGTGAAATTGTTTATGGATATAAATTCAAAGACCTTGCTCTAGTTCCTAAATATTAGCAACATTAGTGTTGAGGCTTATGTAACCTACATAAACATGTAGAATATGCCCATTATTTCTATGAAATACTCGACTATAACTGGCTTGGATTTTATTTCCTTTCAAGGCCTTGTCGAAGTAAAGTCTGATGAATTCCTTTGGACAGGGGGACTAGAAGGAAGGGCTAGAAGGGAATAAATTGGGTACATAGGGAGTATTCCATAAGGAATAGGGGAAGAGACCCATTTTGGTTAGAATATATTTTTCAGGTTGATTTCATTCCCAATCTATGGATGAGTAAGGAAGATATGAAATTGTTTCCCTTATTTTATTTAGGATACCTTACAAATCAATTTTGTGGAGGCCCTAACATTATTATTTTTTTGTCTATTATGTTCCTTTAAAACCTCCTATAGGATGAATCCTAGGATGAGTTTCCATGCTCTACTGACAATGGGATTATTAAAAGGGGAGTCATGCCATAATTATAGAGTGGAGAGTAAATTATTTTGTACTTTTTCAGTTTTTCGAAATAGCATAGCAAGGTGTTCCCTAGATAGAAGCATAGAAGTTTTAGTTATTGAGAAGATGATTGAAATTTTCTGAATTGGAGAAACAAAGAAGATAGATTGAGGATCCCTGAAAACCATTAGTTTAACTTATCCCATGTAAAAGGGGGGTCATGCCATAATTATAGAGTTGAGAGGACAATATTTTGTACTTTGTTAGTTTGTCAAAAGAGCATAGCAGGGTGGTCCCAGATAGAAGAAAAGAGGTTGCAGTTGTTGAGAATAATAGATTGGAGAGGAAATTATTTTGTACTTTTTTAGTTTGTCGAAAGAGCATAGCAAGGTGGTCCCAAGTAGAAGTAGAGAAGTTGCAGTTGTTGAGAAGATGATTGACATTTTTTGAATTGGAGAAACAAAGAAGATAGATTGAGCGGCCCAGAAAACCATGAGTTTAAAGCTTATCCCATGTCAAGTTTTGTTCCATAATAAAAGCCACAAAAAGAGAGTGATTTTTTGCTTGTATTTAAGATTCCATATTTTATGCCATTTTCCTTAATCATCCTCATTTGTGTTTCCTGTGAGAAGTTTTCAAGCTTTAGAGAGCTTAAAATTTCGTATAGGACAATAACCCCTCTGAATATTGTCATTTCCCTCTTGAACCACAATTTTTTTATTTTATAATTCTTGATTGGTAATCATGCATTCATTTTTGGAGGGAGGCTCAATCCATTCCTTACATGACTTCCAATTGTACCATTAGGAAGTGTATGGGGGTGAGTCCCATTACTGTGCAACTAGGATTTGGTCCCTAGAGATGAAGAAGTCCCAAGTTGGGGGAGGGGGTGGGGGTTTCATTCTGAGCTAATTTTGGCTATTGATGCCATGAGTCATCCAAAAATATTTCACTATTGATTTTTTTATTTCCCAAAAACTATGCTCCTCGACAAGATGTTTGTTGCTCAAGGTGTAGAAATTATACAAACAATATGTATACCAATGGATTCAATCCGATAATGCGATATGCTAAAGCAAGATATTGAATCCTTCTACAAATGAGTTGCGGAAAATAAACACGATTTCCAATCACAACAAGTAAATTAAGAACCAAATCAAATAACAACGTAGATATTTTTCCTGGGGAAATCTTACTGCTCAAAACCCCTCTATCTTCTATTTTATATTCACAAAGGAATCATGAAACAATTACAATTCACTCTTCTTACCAGAGTCTATTGCACTCTCACAACTGTCTCACACTGATCCAGACAAAATCGACCAAGACTTAGCCAATTTTCAACCTCTACTCAGCCTACCTTACTTGAGCAATTAATGTGGAATGAAATCCCTATTCTTTAGGAATTTCAGCCTTCCAAAACTGCACAATGCTCATGGGCAATCCTATGGGTGTATTACTACATGTAGGCAGCTTACTAATAATACAACTGATAGTTAACATCCTTTTAACCTTTGTCTCAACTGGGTTTGCACCAGAACTATCTTGTATGCAGCTATTAATAGAAAATCATCAGTTACATGACAGATCATTGCATTTGAATTAAATATGATTTAATTCACTTGACCTCTCACTAGTGCAACAAACAGTTACAACTAGTTAAACTAATTTTAACTTAATTAATTGAGTTAACTAATTTCTCATGCATTAAACTAATGTACTAACTACAACTTGGACTCAAAAAACTAATAGAATCACTCTGCATGCCTCACCAACCACACTCAACTCTAAATTCATGAGCTAACTGAGTTTATCACACTTAGTTAACTATTACAAGTGATTATGAGATAAGATTACATTTTATTGTCCAATTTAATTAAGGGAAAATTAAATTAGACACACATTTCTTGTTGACTTCTCAACACTCCCTCTCAACAAGAAAGGGATTATCAGTTACCCAGATCCTGCCTCTATGGTATTTTAAATTTCTATTAGTGAGCGCCTTCGTCAGAATATCTGCATCCTCATCCTACGTGGGATGTACTGAAGTAACATAATGTGTCTCTGAACATAATCTCTAAGATGGTGGTAACGGATGTCAATATGCATGGACCTATCATGGAATACCGAATTAACCGAGAGTTTTATGCAACTCTGATTATCACAATGTATCATCGTCAGATCCATTTGATGACCAAACAAACCAACAAAAATCTTTCTCATCCAGATGGCCTCACATCCAACCTGACTAGCTACCATGTACTCTGCCTTGGCTGAACTGAGTGCCAAATATTTTTGCTTCTTGTTGTACCAAGAAACAATTGTTGATCCTATGCTGAAGATCCCTCCTGATGTGCTCTTTATGTCTGATGGACTTCCTTCCCAATATGCATTGGTGAAGCCTTGAATATTCACTCCCTCTGTCCGTCTGTACCATAATCCATACTCTGTAGTGCCCCTGAGATATATCAATACATGATTCCCCACCTTCCAAAAGAGCTTGGTCAGCTTAACCATAGCTTCAATCAGCTGGTTAACTGCGTAGCAAATTTCTGGTCACGTGCTAACGAAGTACACGAATGAACCCACAACTTGCCTATAAACTGTAGCGTCCACTACTTCACCTGAAGTAGCATCCTCCTTCCTCTAGTTTCCTGCAAGAGGAGTCTACATGGGTGTGCATCTCTCCATGTGGAACTTCCTCAGAATCTCTTTGGCATACTTTCCTTGAGAAACAAATAGCTCCCCATCCCACTGTCATATTTCCAAACCAAGGAAATAGTGAAGGAGTCCCATCTCCTTCATCTCAAACTCTCTTGCAAGATCCTCTTTGCAAGAAATTATGACTTGTTCATTACCTATCAAAATTAGATCATCAACATAAATTATGATAATAAAGATCTTACCCTCAACCACAATTTGGTACAGGTTCACATCTGCTTCACTCTTTGTGAAGCCCAACCTGATGAAATAGCTGTCAATCCTAGTGTACTAAGCACGAGGTGCTTGCATCAGCCCATACAGTGCTTTCTTGAGTCTGCACACATGCGACTCACTGTCAAAGATCTCAAAATATTATGGCTACTCAGTGTACAATTCTTCCTCAATAACCCCATTGAGAAATGCAGTCTTCACATCCATCTAATGTATATGCCACCCTATCTACACTGAGAATGCAAGGATAGATCAAATCAATGAGTACCTCGCAATCGGTGCAAAAGTCTCCTCGTAGTAAATCCCCTCAACTTGTGAGAATCCTTGAGCTATAAATCTAGCCTTGTACTTCTCCACACTCCCATCTGGTGCTTGATTCACCTTATAGATCCATCTAGATCCAACCACTGATTTCCCAACTGTTCTTGGGACAACTTCCCATGCACTGTTCTTGACGATAGATTCATACTCAACCATGGTGTCAACCCAAATTGGTTGTTGCACTGCTTCCTCAAAAGAGGATGGTTCTGTCACAATACACTTGCTCAATAGAGTCATTTATCCAATAAACATGTCTAGAAACAGTCTCTATCTGGGAAGAGATGTAGGTGCTCCTACATGTTCTGCCACATCAAGTCCCAATCTATCAGCTTCTGTGGTGCGCCTTCTACCATGTCTGGTGGATGGTTCTGCATGAGTGGTTTATGCCACTCCATGATCCTTTGTATGTGGCTACTCCACATCTTGAGGTTCATTCTTTGGAACCAAGAGTTCCTCATCTACATGCAAATCAAGCTCCTTCTCAAGGGACAATCACATGGCTTTATCCTCATAAAATTTTATATCTTCTCTCACAACAGTCATCCTGATGTTCAGAAAATACACCTGATAGTTGTGGGGAGTATCAGTGTACCCTAAAAATATCACAATCTCAGTTGTTGGTTCTAGCTTCTTTCTGGAATCTTTGGTCACATGGAAATAGAGAGGAGAGCCAAAAATTTTAAAATATGAAACATCAGGTTTCCTACCAGAAAAATTCTCCTCTGGTGTACGCATGCTGGTGTACGCATGCCAAGTATTCGATGAGGACTACGATTTTGAAAAAATACCATTGTGTTTCATGCCTCTGCCCACATATGCAATGGTAGGCCCCGATCATGCAAGATCGCTCGTGTCACACCCACAATTGTTCCGTTATTTATTTCTACAACCCCATTCTGTTGTGGGTTATGAGGTGCAATCAACTCTCTTCGAATTCTTTCTTCGCTACAGACGCTGTTTAATTCATTGGAGATGTACTCACCACCATTGTCTCTCCTTAGAGCCTTCACATGCTTCCTCGTTTCTTTCTCAACCAGTGCTTTGAACTCACAAAAATTTGAGAATGTCTGATATTTCTTTTGCATGAATTAGATCTAGCACTTTCTAGAAAAATCATCAACAAAAATCACATAATACCTATGCTTTGTTTTCAAAGCTGTAGAGAATCATCCACATACGTCTGAGTGAACTCTCTCAATGATTTCCATTGCTCGATTCTCCTTCTCATGAAAAGTGACCTTTACATACTTCGCAATGGTACATCCATTGCATGTGTCTCTCTGCGCAAGAGTACCCTTTGGAAGCCCTGTAGAAATCTACTACATGACCTTCAAAGCACCGTGGTATAGATGGCCCAATCTCCTGTGCCATAAATCACCCTCATCCCGGCTCACCACTTTTCTGCTTTACCCATCAATGTTGTGCATCCATCTATAGCAAGTTTTTAGAGATTATTCACACGAATCCCAATCTTCTTGACTTGTCCCGTGGATTTGTGATGAAGGAATTATTTCCCTTAGCTGAAAACCACATCATATCCTCTATCCTCCAACATATAAACTAAAACTAATTCTTTTTCAAGCCTGGTACATGCATGGCATCTTTTAATAAGAAGAGTTTACCTAACTATCTTTGGAAAGTAACTGTACCAATCCTGTAGAAATTTGAATAATTTGTTGAGTTATTCACCGAGATTATCCTGATTACACACTATTTAAGCTTCATGCATAATACATAACCTCTTCTACAATTGATCATCAATATGCGAAAATAGAAAGCAGTCGCATGTGCTCATTAAAACATAATCAAGCACACATATCAACACAGTATGTAATGGGGAAAGCAATAGCTGAAAACCCCCAACTATCTGTATAGTATAATGATAGATAATATGTAACAATACATAGCACAATACTCCTCACAAGTACTCAGTACTATCTCCAAAAAGTTACACACAAACTAACTGAGATTTGAACAAGTCATGGGTTCAAATCTTCTCCACAAGTCTGCATGCCTCTACTACGCAATCCAAGTTGATTAATGGTGAGATCCAAGTTCAAATCCCATTAGCTCCAACTGTGCAATCCTCATTGGCAATCTCCATCAATGTGTGTGCAAATCTCATGCACAGCCAATAGTCACAACTGATAGTAGACTCACCCTTTCACCCACCTCTAACACTGGTCTCCACTGAACTATCCATGCATTACAGTTAACTGATGTGTTCTTTAGTTGATTTATGAGTTAATAATTAGCGAATTAATTAATAATTAATTCACACCACTCATCACTAGTGTATTTTTCAGTTAGACTAAATACAACTAGTTCAACTAAGTTAAACAGAACACAACTCCACCAACTGTCTCATCAACTCCACCAAACTCTGCCACATGAGTTCTAACTGAAATCAACCATGCAATAGCTCAACTAACCCTTAGGAAAAGCGTATTTCCTTCTGTCAGCTGCATGTGCCACATCCAAGCATCAAACTGAAGTGCTCCAAGAGGATAAGATAATGTTTATAGTCTAAATATTATTAAGGGTTAATAATATTTGACTGTTGTATTTTTAGCCCGGTAGTCTAAAAATAGAAACCGCCCAATGTCTAAAAATAGAGGTCCATCTATTTTTACCAACTCTACCAATCATCCATAAATAGCATCCTACAACTCATAGACCATGATCCCTATGTCTAAAAATAGACTTTGCGCCAAAAATAGCCTGCGGGCCCACTTAGTGAAGGTGACTTCATTTCACTAAACTCCATCATCTTGTTGCATTTTCAACACTCCCTCTCAACAAGATATGGATTATCTACAACCCCTATCTTGCCTCTGTGGTATTCGAATTTTCTCCTACTAAGCGCCTTCGTCAAGATGTCAGCATCCTGATCCTCTGTGGGAATATATGAAAGTAACATGATTCTTCGCTGCACACAATCTCTGATATGATGGTACCTGATGTCGATGTGTTTGGATCTATCATGAAATACTGGATTAGCCGAGAGTTTAATGCAACTCTGGTTATCACAATAAATCACAGTAGGCTCCAAGTGTGACCTGAACAACCCGACCAGAATCTTCCTCATCCATATGGCCTCACATGCAGCCAAGCTTGCTGCCATATACTCAGCCTCTGCTGAACTGAGTGCCACAGATCTCTGCTTCCTACTGTACCAAGAAACTTTTGTCGACCTGATACTGAAGATCCCTCCAGATGTGCTCTTTCTGTCCGTTGGGCTCCCTACCCAATCTGCATCCGTGAAGCCACATAGCTTCACCTCATCCTCCTGTTTGTACCACAAGCCATATCCCGATGTGCCTCTAAGATAACGCAATACATGCTTGCCTGCCTTCCAGAAGAGCTTGGTAGGCTTAACCATAGCTTGCGAAATCTGGTTAATAGCATAGCATATATCGGGTTGTGTATTGACCAGATACATAAGTGACCCCACCAACTGTCGATAAACAATGGCATCCACTACCTCCGCCAAAGTAGCATCCTCCTTCCTCCAACCTCCAGGAAGTGGAGTATCAACAGGCTTGCAGCCATGTATGTTGAACTTCTCCAGTATTTCTCGGGCATACTTACCCTGAGAAACAAATAGTCCATCATTGCGCTGCCAAATTTCCAATCCCAGGAAATAATGAAGGAGGCCCAAGTCCTTCATCTCAAATTCTCTAGCAAGATCCTCCTTGCATGAAAGTATCAACAGCTCATCACCCATCAAAATCAGATCATCTACATACAGTACAATGATCAGCAACTTCCCCTCCACCACAATCTGGTACAGGTTAGGATCCGCCTCACTCTTGGAGAATCCAAGTCTGGTGAAATAACTGTCTATCCGTGTGTACCAAGCACGAGGTGCTTGTTTCAACCCGTACAGTGCTCTCTTGAGTCTGCACACATGTGACTCACTGCTGAAGATCTCGAAACCTTCGGGCTACTCTATGTACACCTCCTCCTCAATGACTCCATTGAGGAACGTAGTCTTCACATCCATCTAATGGATGTGCCACCCCATCTGCGCTGAGAGAGCTAGGATCGTCCGTATGGAAGAGTACCTTGCGACAGGTGCAAAAGTCTCCTCATAATCGATCCCCTCGATCTGAGAGAAGCCACGGGCAACAAATCTTGCCTTGTACTTCTCCACACTCCTGTCAGCCGCCTGCTTCACTTTGTAGATCCATCGCGAACCCACCACTGATTTCCCTTCCGATCTTGGGACAATCTCCCATGCACTGTTTCTGACAATCAAATCATACTCTTCCACCATGGCATCTACCCATGCGGGGTCCTCCATAGCTTCCACAAAATAGGATGGCTCTGTCACGACACATTTGCTCACAAGAACCATGTATCCAGTGTACCGATATGGTGACTGTCTCTGTTTGCGTTGTGCTGTAGGTGGTCCTACAATCTTCTCTGCATCTTGAGCCAGTCGCTCAGCTTCTGTAGTGCGCTTGCACCCTCTGATGGTTTGCGCTGCATGAGTGGTCTCTTCCACTCCATGAACTTCCTCTTGTGGCTGATCCACATACGGAAGCTCGTCCTTAGGAACTAATAGCTCCTCATCTGCATGCAAGTGTGGCTCCCTCTCAAGTGAACACTTCATGGCTTTCTCCTCCTGAAATTTGATATCCCGTCGCACAACAGTCTTGCGACTGTCTGGAAAATACACACGATAGTTGTGGGGCATATCAGTGTACCCCACAAATATCCCAACCTCCGCGGTCGGCTCCAGCTTCTTCCTGGCATCCTTCATCACATGAATGTAAACAGGTGAACCAAAAATCCTCAAATGGGAAATATCATGCCTCTTACCAGAAAACGCCTCCTCGGGTGTACTCATGCCAAGTATCTTGTGAGGACAACGGTTCTGCACATATACTGTAGTATTGCATGCCTCCGCCCACAAGTGAAGGGGTAGGCCCTGATCATGCAACATCGCCCATGCAGCACCCACGATCGTTCTGTTCTTTCGCTCAGCAACCCCGTTCTGCTGTGGGTTATGAGGTGCAATGAGCTCTCTCCGAATTCCTTTTGCGCTGTAAAAGTCCTTGAATTCAGCAGAGATGAATTCACCACCATTGTCGCTCCTAAGAGCCTTCACATGCTTCCCCGATTCCTTCTCAACTAGCGCCTTGAACTCACAGAACTTTGAGTATGTCTTGCTCTTCTTCTGTATGAAGAAGATCTAGCACTTCCAAGAAAAATCATCAACAAAGATCACATAGTACTTGTGCTTTGCTGTCGAAGCTACTGAGAAAGGTCCACACACGTCTGTGTGAATTCTCTCAAGGATCGTCGTGGTGCGACTATCCTTCTCGTGAAAGGTGGCTTTCACATATTTTCCCAAGGTACACCCCTTGCACTGATCTGACTGCGCAAGAGTGCCCTTAGGAAGCCCAGTAGAAATCTGCTGCAGTGTCTCAAAGCGCCATGGTGAAGGTGGCCCAATCTCTTGTGCCACAACTCGCCCTCATCATCTCGACTCACCACTGCTTCCGCCTTGCATGCCATTGCTGCACAACCATCTACTTGCAACTGATAAAGGTTCTTGACTCGAACCCCTATCTTCCGGGTCTCTCTAGTTGTCTTACTGAGCAGGAAAGCCTTTCCTTCACTGAAGACCACATCATACCCCTTGTCTTCCAACATCGCCACAGAGATCAGAGATTCTTCTTCAATCCTGGAACATGCATCACTTCCTTCAATACGAAGGGTTTACCAGACTCCCTCTCAAAGGAAATGGTACTGATACCGGTTGCACTGTATCTACCATCATCACCCATCTCGATGTGCACTCCAAGATCTTTCTCATCTAGATCTGAAAACAGATCTCGATCTCCAATCATGTGAAAAGACGCACCACTGTCCAAGAACCATAGTGATCCCATCACACTTGAGATCAAGCATGCGATCAGCGAAAAATCCAGCTCAAACTGCGAGGCTAAGGCCTCTCCCACTGCAGATCCGGTAGCTTGCTTATTTTTCTTCTTCTGCGGACAATTTGTGGCATAATGTTCGTGCTGGTGACAGTGAAAACACTTCACCTTAGACATGTCCTGCTTCTTTCCTTTCGCACCAGAATGAGAAGCTTTCTTGCTCTTCCCCTTCTTTGCTTTTTCAGCCAAAGCGCAATTTTCTTCATCAGATGCCTTTGATGAAGATCCGTCTCTGGTATTCCGCCTTATCTCCTCTTGCACAAGATCCGACGAAAGTCTCTCCCATCCTGGCAATTTCTCCCGACCATTGACAGAATCCTGATAGGCATGCCAACTCTTCGGAAGAACAAGGAGAGCCAAGCTCACCAATTCCTCATCATCAACAGTCACCCCCACACTTCCCAGCTCATCCCTGCATTGGATGAACTTCGTGAGGTACTTGGGCATACTGTCGCCTTTCTCCATCTTTATGTGTCTAAGTTTATCCTTGAGCGCCAACTTCCTCTGGTCGCTCTTGATTTGGAATAAATCTGTCAATGCTTTCCACATCAAGTATGGAGAAGCTTTTCCATGCATGCGGGATACAATGTGATCCTTCACGCCCTCCAATAGAATCCATCGACATTTCGCCATCTTCTTTTGCCAAGCCTCAACTTGAGCAGCATCAGTAGGCTTTGGGATCTCAGCTTCTATGAACTCCTTCAACCCGTTATCATCTAATACCGACTCCATTCGGTCCTTCCATGCAACATAATTCAAACTTCCCTCAAGGGCATATTCCAGTCGCAATCCGTTGAAAGACATTTCAACTTTGGCACCAAGAAAACTACTGCAAATTTGAATTCCAAATTCTGCTGCAAATTCGAATTCCAAGCTCAAAACTCAGCTGCTTCTAGATATGTGAGAAAAAATTATTTCTAGCACAGTGATCGAATGTAAGGGCATTTACTGGATATATCACCTTTCAAAGAAAGGATGGATCTAGAGGCTACCTGGCCCGTTACAGACTCTGTCTACCGAAAATAATTGTAATCACTGTAATAGATCCGATGAACAATTCTGCTCTGATACCATGTAGAAATTTGAATAATTTGCTGAGTTATTCACCGATATTATCCTGATTACACACTATTTAAGCTTCATGAATAATACATAACCTCTTCTACAATTGATCATCAATATGCGGAAATAGAAAGCAGTCGCATGCGCTCATTAAAACATAATCAAGCACACATATCAACACAGTATGTAATGGGGAAAACAATAGCTGAAAACCCCCAACTATCTGTATAATATAATGATAGAGAACATGTAACAATACATAGCACAATACTCCTCACAAGTACTCAGTACTATCTCCAAAAAGTTACACACAAACTAACTGAGATTTGAACAAGTCATGGGTTCAAATATTCTCCACAAGTCTGCCTACCTCTACTGTGCAATCCAAGTTGATTAATGATGAGATCCAAGTTCGAATCCCACTAGCTCCAACTGCGCAATCCTCATTGGCAATCTCCATCAATGTGTGTGCAAATCTCATGCACAGCCAATAGTCACAACTGATAGTAGACTCACCCTTTCACCCACTTCTAACACTGGTCTCCACTGAACTGTCCATGCATTGCAGTTAACTGATGTGTTCTTTAGTTGATTTATGAGTTAATAATTAGTGAATTAATTAATAATTAATTCACACCACTCATCACTAGTGTATTTATCAGTTAGACTAAATACAACTAGTTCAACTAAGTTAAACTGAACACAACTCCACCAACTGTCTCATCAACTCCACCAAACTCTGCCACTTGAGTTCTAACTGAAGTCAACCATGCAATAGCTCAACTAACCCTTAGGAAAAGCGTATTTCCTTCTGTCAGCTGCATGTGCCACATCCAAGCATCAAACCGAAGTGCTCCAAGAGGATAAGATAATGTTTATAGTCTAAATATTATTAAGGGTTAATAATATTTGACTGTTCTATTTTTAGCCCGGTAGTCTAAAAATAGAAACCGCCCAATGTCTAAAAATAGAGGTCCATCTATTTTTACCAACTCAACCAATCATCCATAAATAGCATCCTGCAACTCATAGACCATGATCCCTATGTCTAAAAATAGACTTTGCGCCAAAAATAGCCTGCAAGCCCACTTAGTGAAGGCGACTTCATTTCACTAAGCTCCATCATCTTGTTGCATTTTCAACAAATCCTGGTAGCACTATACCTCCCATTATCACCCATTTTGATATGCATCTAGAGATCCTTCTCCTCCAAGCTACTGAAAAGTTCTTTGTCTCCCGTCATGTGGAAAGATGCACCATTATCCAAGTACCACACTAATCCTATCACCCTAGACACCATGCATGCGATGAGAGAGAATTTCAACAAAAATTGCAAGGCCAAAGCCTCACCAACTACAGGTCTTGAAGCCTTCTTGTTCTTCCTCTTGTGTGGACAATTAGTGGCATAATGTCCATGCTCATGATAGTGAAAACATTTCACTTTAGACATGTCACACTTCTTGCCTTCTTTGCTGGTCTCATATTTGGAATAGGATTTCTTTCCCTTCCCCTTCTTTTCCTTACCAGCCAAGACACAATTTTCCTCATCATCTGTCTTAGATGAGGATCCATACCTAGTATTCTGCCTAAATTCTTATTGTACCAAATCTGACCAAAGTCGCTCCCAATATGGTAGCTTCTTCATCCAATTGACAAAGTCCTGATAACTATGCTAACTCTTGGGAAGGCCTAGAAGAGCTAGGCTCACCAAGTCATCATCTGCTACAGTAATTTTGACACTCCCAAACTCATCTCGACATTGGAAAAACTTGGTTAAATTTTTCGGAATAGTGTCACCTTTATCCATTTTGATTTTCCTAAGCTTGCCCTTCAGTGCCAATTTTCTGTGGTCACTACTACTCTGAAACAGATATGTCAAAGCCTTCCACATTACATATGGAGTCACTTTTCTAGGGAGACTCAAGACAATTTGGTCTCGTATTGATCTAGGTGGATATTGATGGCCACCCACCTATTCCATTTGGACTTGCACCATCAGTTCTTTTAGTTTTTCACTTTCAACACAACTTACTATTTGTAGAAATTATATAAATAATGCGTTATAAATCCAAGATTCTCTTGATCACACACTATTTTAACTTCATGCACAATACATAATCTCTTCTACCATTGATGATCATATGCTGAAATTAAATCAATTGCATGCACACATTGAAACCATAAAAATTCACACATATGAACACAGTGTTTTAACAGGAAATCTTGAAGCTAAAAACCCCAACTATATGTATATAATATATTTCATAGAGATCATGTAACAATCCTCATACAAAGCTTCTCACAAGCTCTTAGTACAATACAATCGCTACACACTAATCAGGTCCGATCTAGCAAATCCATGCACCAATCCTCTGCCACCTACTAGCTTGCCTCTACTGTGCAATCCCTGTTGAAGAATGGCTCTGAATGAACTCGAATCCACCTGGCTTGCACTGTACAATCCTCATTGGCATCTCCATCAATGTGTGGTGCAAACTCATGCAACACTATAGTCACAACTGATAGTCACACTTGCTCTTTCACCTACCTCTCCACTGGTCTCCACTGAAACTGTCCATGCATTGTAGTTAACTGATGTATTCTTCAGTTGATTAATTAGTTATTAATTAGTGAATTAATTATTAATTAATTCACACCACTCTCACTAGTGTATCAATCAATTAGACTAGATACAACTAGCTCAACTGTGTCTAACTGAGTTAAACTGAACACAACTCCACCAAACTTTGTCACATGAGTTCTAACTGAAGTCTCCATGCAATAGCTCCACTAAACCCTCAGGAATAACGTAATTCCTTCTGTCAGCTCCTGTGCCACATTTGTGCACTTAAATGAAGTGATCCAAGAGAATAAGGTAATGTTTAGAGTCCAAATATTATTAAGAGCTAATAATATTCGACATATCTATTTTTAGAATGGCAATCTAAAAATATATTCTACCCAATATGTCTAAAAATAGAAGTCCATCTATTTTTCCAACTTGAAAAACCATCCACAAATAGCATCTTGCAACTCATAGAACATGATCGACATGTCTAAAAATAGACTGTGCACCAAAAATAGCCTGCGAGCCCACTTAGTGAAGGTGACTTCTTTCCACTAAGCTCATCATCATGTTGCAATCTCAACACTATCTTTAGCAGGTTTTCGGTTCCTGAACTTTCGGAGCCGTTTGGAGGCCCTAATGAGGCAGGTGGATATTGGTGGCCACCCACCTATTCCATTTGAACCCCCGCCATCCATTCTTTTAGTTTTTCATTTTCGGCACAACTTACTATTTTTAGTAGTTTTTCGGGTCCTGAACTTCTGTAGCCGTTTTGAGGCCCTAAACAACGTTTTTTGGGAAAACCGGGAGCAACATGGATCCATGGAATAATGTTTCTCACATCAAAAGTTCTAATCCTTGGATGGAAATTTCTAATGAGGTATGGTGTGCGTCAAACGGAGATTGTATGCCAAAGTTACATCCCCGGGAAGTTGAAACACCAATTTACCCAAACAGGGCCCATAGTTTTGGCGCTTCATCTCCTACGGTTAGGTTTTTGGATGTTTAGGGTTTTCCATTGTTTCTCAATAATAAATAGGCCCTCGAGCCTCATTGTAACATAGTTCAGAGGCTTGTAGCTGCCACATCTCTTCTCACAGATAATCTACCAACGCACTAGCTATTTTATTTCCATTATGTTTGTAAGCGTATTTATGTTATTTGATATTAATGAAATGAAGTATTATTTCACTGCATCTCTGTTTTTATTTCTATTTCTGTATTTTATTGTGTTCCTACATAAATTTGGATTACTGGTATCATAGGGTCTACTCTTTCTCTATTTTTCTTTGCATGTCCCCAACAAGGTCGGGGTATAAGGAGTTAGGGCTCGATCTGGTTGAACCCTTGCAAGATCAGCCTTGCAAAACTCGACAACATCCCTTGGCAGAAAAAAATAAAGAGGAGGGAGCAGTAGATCCTATCAAAATATTGCTTGAGGAGGCCCTTGAGAAACAAAGGAACGCGATGATGGACAACTTTGCTCAAATCCTTCAACGACTGCCCACCTACGGTGCATCTGCATCTAACAACCACTCTAGAGGCACCAATCCCTTCCAGGTACAGGTAAATTTTGACATTCCTGTATTTGAAGGCTAGATAGATGTAGATGTCGTAGATAGATGGTTGAATTTTCTAGAAGGTTATTTCTCGGTCCATGATTTCTTCGACCAAGAAAATATTATTTTTTCACTTCTCAAAGCTGCCCCCCATGTCAAAGACTGGAGGGAAACCTACTGTGAGCAAAAAGACAAGGGGAACCCTCTCTGTTCTCAGTTGCACCCCCTTGGAATTCATTCCTAGATAGCATCAAGGAACAATATTACCCCATGGAGAGTTATGAGGACAAGTACATCCAATAATCCACGCTGCGGAAGTAAAGGGATCAAGATGTGCACGAATTAATGAATTTGTTCCATACCCTACGCAAAAAGTTGGGTATTAGAGATTCAGAGAGACATTTTGTGCTCAAGTACCACATCTATCTACACAGACACATTCAGGAGGAAATGGAGTTCATTGACATTACCTTGCTTGGCACGACATATCGCTATGCCGCCAAGATTGAGCAGAAATTTAAGTAGAAGAAGCAAGACTTTGGATCCATGAATCTGAAGCCAGGGTAAGGCGCCCCCGAACCACAGAACAGGGGGTAGCGCCAAATCAGGGCGGCTCAAAACACCACCACAAATTCAAAGAAGGAGACGGGGAAGTGGTGTGAATTTCATAACAGCCCCACTCAAAGCACAAACAAGTGTTGGGCGACCGAACTAAAGGCACCCAAATCAGATGCATGTTATGATCCTGAGCCAGAACCAGACAAGGGAGATGATAAAGGGAAGAAGATCATTCATTCATACCCCAGTGCCATTGTTGCTACCACCAAGCTCTAGAGGGAGGATCCTGAGGATCCAGAGGAGGGGGAGCGCCTCTTGAATTCGCAGATGTGGGTGAAGGGTTATCCACTGCAATTTCTTGTCGATAGTAGAAGCCAAAATAACTTCATTTCAGCAGAGGTCATGAAGCATCTCGGCCTACCGACCATAGCACACCTGTAGCCATATACCATCAGGTGGCTTCACCCAGGGATATATCTCCACGTCCACCAGCAGTGTCGCCTTCCGTATAGCATCAAGCCATTCACAGATGAGGTATTCTGTGATGTTTCTCCTCTTGATGTAGTTGATGTATTATTGGGCCAACCATACTTCTGGAGACGACATGATGTGTATGAGTCTAGGCCGCATTCTATTGTTATTACTTTGGGAAATAAATTGTACAAGATACTAGAGGTAGTACTGCCTCCTGCCATCTCGTTGACTATTTCCAAACGACATAGTAAGATTGTTTCCAAAAATAGGAAAATTATTTTCCTTACAACTCGCTCACAAGGAAAGAATAATATTGTGGCCACAACCTTGAAACAAGGCTCCCCTGCATGGTTGCAGCAAATGGACAAATTCGTGGAGGAATACGAGGACATTTTATCCTCGCCCACAAAGGTTCCTCTACACTGTCAGGACAAGCACTCCATCGATCTGACCCCTGGTGCACAACCACTTGATATTTCCATACCTCATGCGATTACATATATAGAATCCACACATGTACTATTTGAGGCAACCAAGTATATTCAATGCATCCAGTACATCTGCCAGCATGTCCACAACATCCTGGACGAATCCAATACCAAGTTCAACAGAATTTACCTCTCATGGAGGAACTTAATGCAATGGGGACCATTGATTCCTAAGGAGGGAGGAATGATCCAGGTGGATATTGGTGGCCACCCACCTATTCCATTTGGACCCGCACCATCAGTTCTTTCAGTTTTTCACTTTCAGCACAACTTACTATTTTTAGCAGGTTTTCGGTTCCTGAACTTTCACAGCCGTTTGGAGGCCCTAATGAGCCAAGTGGATATTTGTGGCCACCCACCTGTTCCATTTTAACCCCCACCATCGGTTCTTTCAGTTATTCAGCTTTGGCACAACTTACTATTTTTAGTAGTTTTTCGACTCCAGAACTTTCGAAACCGTTTTGAGGCCCTAAACTATGTTTTGTGGGAAAACCGGGAGTAACATGGATCCATGGGCCTATTTCACTCACATCAAAAGTTGTAGTCCTCAGATAGATATTTCTAGCAAGGTATGGTGCGCGTCAAACGAATATCGTATGCCAAAGTTATGACCTCGGGAAGTTGAAACACCAACTTACCCAAATGAGGCCCATAGTTTTGGCGCTTCATCTACTACGGTTAGGTTTTTGGATGTTTAGGGTTTTCCAGTGTTTCTCAATAATAAATAGGCCCTTGAGCCTCATTGCAACATAGTTCAGAGGCCTGTAGCCACCACATCTCTTCTCAGAGATAAGCTACCAACGCACTAGCTAGTTTATTTCCATTATGTCTGTAAACATATTTATGTTATTTGATATTAATGAAATGAAGTATTATTTCCACTGAATCTCTGTGTTTATGTATATTTTTGTATTTTATTGTGTTCCTGCATAAATCCAGATCACGTACTCCCTCTAATAGGATCCTCCTCGCCTTTACAACCTTCTTTTGCCAAGCATCAAGAAGAGCGGTCTCTGCTGCTGCGGGCTTGGGAATGTCATTATCAATGAATTATTTCAACCTGTTATCCTCCAGAACTGCCTCCATCCTATATTTCCACGCAATATAATTAGAACTTACTTCGAGTGCATATTCCAATCATAATCCATTGAAAGCTATCTTGATCTGCCTGTCGCACCAAAGAATAATTTTGCAAATTCGAATTGTATTCAGCACAAACTCAATTTCTTCTCCATTATAGTGATTTCCTGCACTTTGATACCATGTAGAAACTATACAAACAATATGTATACCAATGGATTCAATTCAATCATGAGATATGCTAAAGCAAGATATTGAATCCTTCTACAAATCAATTGCGGAAAATAAACATGATCGCCAATCACAACAAGTAAAGAAAGAAGAAAATCAAACCACAACACAAATATTTTTCCCAGGGAAAGTTTACTGCTCAAAATCCCTCTATATTCTATTGTATATTCTCCAAGGAATCATGAAACAATTACAATGCACTCTTCTCACAAGAGCCTGCTACATTCTCACAACTGTCTCACACTGTTCCAGACAAAATCGACCAACACTTAGCCGATTTTCAGCCTTTTCTCAGCCTGCATGCCTTGCGCAATTCATGTGGAATGCAATCCCTAGTCTTTAGGAATTTCAACCTTCCAAAACTGTGCAATGCTTATGGGAAATCCTATGGGTGTATTAATGCATGCGAGCAAATTACTAATAATACAACTGATAGTTAACATCCATTTAACCTCTATCTCAACTGGGTCTCCATCAGAACTGACATGCATGCAGCTATTAATAGTAAATCATCAGTTACATGATAGATCACTGCATGTGAATTAAATATGATTTAATTCACTTGACCTCTCACTAGCACAACAAATAGTTACAACTAGTAAAAATGATTTTAAGTCAATTAAGTGAATTAATTGATTTCTCATAAATTAAACTAATGCACTAACTGCAACTTGGACTCAAAAAACTAATAGAATCACTTTGCATGCCTCACCAACCACCATCAACTCGAAATTAATGAGCTAACTGAGTTTGTCACACACAGTTAACTATTACAAGTGATTATGAGATAAGATTACATTTTATTGTCCAATTTAATGAAGGGAAAATTAAATTAGACACACATTTATTGTTGAATTTTCAATACCAAGTACCCTAATGTTTCCCATCATTCTCATGAGCTGAGATTCATGGGTATCGGAGGCATACTTATGTTTCCACATTTTGCTCCATGAAAAATCTTGGTTTTTGATCCATCTCCACTAGGTTTTAGCACTTAAGGCTTTGATGAGTATATCTAGATCCCAAAGACCAAGGTTGCCTCATTTTTTCAGATGACATATTTTGTCCCATGAAACAAGAGCCCATTTTTTGTCTCTTTAGGCAACCCCCTAGAGGAAGTTGTGCTAAATTTTTCTAATCTTTTTTATGATGGACTTGGGGGTAGCCATTTATGAGAGAAGGTAGGTGGGGAGGAATTGAAGGAGAAAATTGAACAAGATCAAGAAACCAACTAGATTGAGTGATATGAAAGTTCAACAAGAAATTTTAGCATCTAACGGCAACAAAGCCGAAAGTCGCCCTGAGGAGAGTTTGCACTACTGTAATCGTGACTCTGTCACCATTTTCCTTCTGAAACCCCATTCCTTTCTCCACGTGGTCTTCTTCCTTTTCCCGGGATTCTATTTATCAAATTCGTGGAATTTGATAAACAGACATTATCCACAGCCTTTGGCAATTAAATTTTATAATTGAACTTTATATTAATAACCAACGCCTTTTGTATAAATGATTTTTATAATAAACCTTCGGTTTCGGCCCCACATACATAATCGGCGGCCAATAAAATGCACACCGTACCTTGGCTATCGTCCGCGCATCTCCATCCAACGATCACCGTCCGATGGCTCCTTCTCAGATCAACGGCGTACCACGATATCGCTCGGCTTCCTTGGTCGAACGATAACGTGCGATGGTGCGCAGCAACGGTGGTTTTCCGGGGGTCCACCTCACCACGTGTCGAGCACTCTATGGAATCGCTCCCCAACCAGGAAATACCGCTTATCCACGAAAGGCGGTGCGATATGGGCAATCCAACCTCGTAAATCTGCTTATGGTTTTGGAACAGTGACTGACCACGGGTTTAAGTCAGGTTTGCACTATTCTTTTATCCGCTCATTTTACTAATTCAGGGTTTAGTCCCGGTTCTGGACTTCAATTAACAACAAACGAATTCATCTCTTTATTAAGCGGGATTTCACCACTATTAAACAGAGTTCGACAACGACGGTTTTTCTACACAGACCTCGCCTGGGCGTGGAATTTCTTCATTTATTCGGACAATTGAGAGAACAAATGGGTAGAGGAATATAGAGATTACGCAGTGACCTTATTCAACAAAATTTACTCATAATATCAATTCAAACCAAATTGAGAATCAATGAGCCCTGAACTTTATTCAACAGGAAACCATTGCTCAATACACAGATTTTATTGCAGGAACCTCCGTTCTCCCCCCCCCCATGCATTCGGGGGAATACAGTTTATATACATCAACATATGACTCTTTGGTTCCTCTGTGAGGACCATTTTAGAAAATCAAAAGCCTAATTAAAATAATTCAACTAACTGAAACATGACAGATGGACTAACTGAACTATTCGACTTCTACAACTCTGACTAATCTAAATGATACAGTCAGCTGAGGTATTGACACCTAACTGTTACAATTTTGATGATTTCGAGCCCTCCTAGCCACAACATGTGGACAAAACCTCCTACATTGTTGGCTAGTGTCTAATGCCCCTGCATCAGACTCCCGAGGGCAATTTTCTTCATGGGCTCCTGTCCATGAGCTCTTCCATTGATCTGCCTATCTTCAACAACATTCCTTCAGTCATCCAAGTGGAATCTTCCTCTGGCTTATCCTTCCATTTGATTAAGTACTGAAAGTATTCCTGTCCTCTGGTCCTTTTGAACACTCTTTTGTCCAATATCTTCTCTGGTTGCAATGGTTGCGCTGGAGGTAGCTGCTCTTTCCACTCAATCTGTCCCTTGTCTACTGATCTCTCTTCTACACCATCATCTTCATACTTGTACAAATATACAACATTAAAAATGGGAGATATTCCAACTTCAGGAGGTAATTCAATCTCATAAGCATTTGCAGAAAACTTTCTAAGTATCTTGCATGGCCCAATCTTTTTGAACTTCAATTTGTTATACTGCTTCTTTGGGAATCTCTCCTTTCTCAAGTGTGCCAAAACCAGATCTCCTACTTCAAAATGAACTTATTTTTTGCTCAATTCTACTGTGCTTTTTTATCTGATGCTGCTCCCTTGTAGTTTTTGTTTCACTTGTTCATGTATGGCCTAGATCTCTGAAGCAAATTCCTCATCATCTGCACTCCTTAGCTCTGCCTTTCCCAGATTTATTAACTCTGATATTCCTTTGGGGTGCATTCCATAAACAATGTGGAATGGACTCTGCCCTGTGCTTCTGTTTTGTGATTCATTATATGCATATTCTTCCTGGGGCAAAATATGATCCCACTACTTGGGATGCTCTCCTGAAAGACTTCTCAACAAATTTCCCAGACTCCTATTCACTACCTCAGTTTGTCCATCAGTCTGAGGATGATAAGCTGAGCTGAAACTCAGTTTGGTACCAAGTTTCTTCCACAGTGTCCTCCAAAAATGACCCACAAATCTGGTGTCTCTATCTGAAACAATACTCTTGGGCAACCCATGCAATCTAACAACTTCCTTGAAAAACAAGTTAGCAACATGGGTGGCATCACTAGTTTTATAGCATGGAATAAAATGTGTCATTTTGGAGAATCTGTCCACCACAAAAAAGACTGCATCATTCCCTCTCTGAGTCTTGGGAAATCCTAGAACAAAATCCATACTCACCATGTCCCAAGGCCTGTCTGGAATAGGCAAGGGAGTGTACAATCCTGCATTCTGGCTCCTTCCTTTGGCATATTGACAGATTTTGAAATTCTTCACAAACTTATCCACTTCTGCTCTCATCTTGGGCCAGTAATAGAAGTGACTCAGCTTCTCATAAGTCTTATCAGTACCAAAGTGTCCAGCAA
Organism: Pinus albicaulis; assembly: GCA_034641835.2. Taxonomy (NCBI): domain Eukaryota; kingdom Viridiplantae; phylum Streptophyta; class Pinopsida; order Pinales; family Pinaceae; genus Pinus; species Pinus albicaulis. Next base: position 60,036 of record JAXQQM020071889.1, on the reverse strand, counting down.
GTCCACCACTATGCTTCTCTTTGATCAAATTTTCTCTCATGGAACATTTTGGTACACACAGTTAGTGTCTTCTGAATAACAAGTCCTCCTACAAGAAATAATCCAGCCACTGGCTTCTATCTGTCAAAACAGGGTTACTACATGCCTCAAATGCTTCTTTAAAATCTGGATCTATTTTATACAATTCCTTGAGAAAATCAAATCCTACAACTTCAAAATTATTTTCTTGAACAAGCATGTGCCTCCTACTCAAAGCATCAACTACTTTATTGGCTTGGCCACTTATATGTTTCAAAACAAAATTAAAACCTTGGAGATACTCAACCCATTTGGCATGCTTATGTTTCAACTTGGGTTACTGTACAATATACTGCAAAGCATGATTGTCGGAATACAATACAAATTCCCTGGACATCAAATAATGTCTCCACTTCTTCAGTGCCTGAACAATTGCATAGAATTCCTTCTCATAAGAGGAATACTTTCTTCTGGTGTCATTCAGATTTTCACTGAAATATGCCACAGGCCTATCATCCTGACTCAACACAGCTCCAATGGCCTCTCCACTGGCATCACACTTCACTTGAAATGGTTTAGTAAAATCAGGCAGGATCAAAACAAGCTTCTCCGTTATATTTTTCTTCAAAAATTTAAAGTTTCTTTCTGCTTCAGCAGTCCACTGAAATGGTTGTTTGCTCTTCTTTATTGTCTCAATTATGGGTGCATTAATCTTATTGAAGTTTCTTATAAACTTTCTGTAAAAACTAGCAAGTCCATGGAAACTTCTTACCTCAAAAACATTCCTGGGTGAAGGCCACTCCACAATTGCCTTAACCTTTTCTAGGTCCATGTTCAATCCTTCTGCAGAGACAACAAAACCCAAATACACCAACTCTTCCTTCATGAATGAGCATTTCTTTAAGTTTATCATCAGTTTCTCTTGGTGCAGCTTTTTCAAGACATGATTAAGATGCCTTAAATGTTCTTCCCTAGTTCTGCTGAAAACTAATATATCATCCAAATATACTATCACAAATTTACCAATAAATTCCTTCAATACTTCATTCATAAGTCTCATAAAAGTGCTAGGTGCATTTGACAACCCAAAAGGCATTACCATCCATTCATATAGTCCTTCATTTGTTTTAAAGGAAATTTTCCACTCATCACCCTCTCTTATTCTAATCTGATGGTATCCACTTTTTAAATCTATCTTTGAGAAATATTTAGCACCACTCAAACTGATGCAGGAGCATTAGCTCGGGAAAATATTTTGTATTCTATTTAAACTAGGGGTCTCATGTTTTTGAAAAAATATTAATTTTGTGTAAATATTAGTGAGATTTTTGAGTGATTAAATTATATTTTTAATTAATTATATGTGAGGATTTGTTAATGTTTCCAAATAATTGGAAAACATGAGAGGAATTAGACTTGAGATATTTAAGAATTAATTATGAGTCTAAGTTAGATTTTAGTTTCAAGATTTTAGGGATAAATCTAGATTATAGGATTGGTTGAGATATTTGAGGGCTTGTTGAGTGATTAAGGGGATTTGAACCTAAATTGGTTCAATTCAATTTGTATAAATTAATGAGCCTCAAAGGCCAAATAGACCAGGAGAGAATAGATAGTGAGGTTTGGACAGCAAAGTTTGCAAGCCTACGGGCTTTTGTAAAAGGGCCATTGATTTGAAAATCTGGCCATGGATGAAGAGGATTTTTGTAATTAACTACATTTTATTATAAAGGACTTGTTTGGAATTTCTCTGTGAATTATATATGTTTTTGGTTAAAATAGGTTTAAAGAATGTTTGAATTTCTGTGTAAAGCATATGAGGAGAGCATTGATTTTAATTTAACATCGATTCATGCTTGAATTGAATTGAATAAATCTGCATTTGTTGAAAAGAACGCAGGGAAAAGGGATCGATCATCTTGGAGGAGGATTGATCGAATATCAATTAAGTTGGTGTTGGCATATCGATTTCATGGATGGCGCAATTGTTTTAATGAGAATCTAAATGAACTGTTGGGTAAGAGAGTAGAAGTAATGTTTGAAATCGTGTTTTGGGTTTATTTGTGGATTTAACCACAGGCGTAGATGTGCTTGGCATGCGTTCAAATTGCAGGGTTCAGGAGCTTCAAATTAAGACATAGTTCATGATTGAAGAGGAATCATGAAGTTCGATGGGGTTTAATCCATTCGATGGATCAAGCCTTAACGCAGAGAAAGTGCTGTTGAAATTGTGTGGAGGAATGTCATTTTGTTGGCATTCGGATTTTAAACAAAATCTGAGTTTTATGTGAATCGATTTCCATAGCGAAAGTTTGGGTGCAGAGGCATTGATATTAGATAGGCGTTGAAACAAATGGATTGAAACCAGTGAATAAGTCAGTGTAAGAGTTGACAAGTGATGGAAATGTTAAACGCAGAGCCAGAGAAAGCATCCGACGAAGGTGACTGAGAAGGTCTACGATTGGTAGGATTGAGTCCGCAGTTTGTGTGAGCATTGAATGGCGTTCAACAGGTGTAAAAACCAGCGTTAAACAGGATATCACACTGCTTAAAACTGGTATCGGTTGAGGTTTTGATGTGTGGAGCCAACGCTCATAATTGCTGGTGCATGAAGACAAACAAAGTCGAGCTTTGGAGAATGCAAGGTCAGTTACATTTGTATCGACTAAACATGTATTGACTCCGTGGCCAGGTCTAGTGTTGCATTGACAGGAATGGGCATGTATCATAGTAAATCCCAGGAATCGAAGGACGTGTAATTTGTGTGGTCAAATGTTATTTAAACGGTTTGCAGTGAAGGTTGGTTGACGTTGGAATGTATAATTCCATACGGGTTGGTTCAATTAAACAATGTCAAGCTTGTTTAAAAGGCAAGGGCACACATAATCATGGAATGAGAGTCGATTTGTTAAATCTTTGGCATTTGGCAAATATACATATTTGTCACTTTGAAGTCAGCTTCGGTAAGGTCAGAAATTTGATTGTGGAGTACAAATGCTTTGGTCCAAAGTTAATGTTGTGTTAATATTTGGTCTTATGATGTGGGAAAAAGTATTGAATTTAAAAAAAAACCTTGCATAAATGAATGTTGACGGAAAGTCGTATATATAATGTGCATTGTTGAGTTATGGGTCCAAAATTATATGGTTTAGAACCAATCAACTTCAAATGGTCAGAGAAGTCAAGGTCAATATTGACATTGGTATAAAGGCTGTGATTTTGGATTCTAAATGCGTTTGAAGTTTTGAAAGGTTGATTGTGGAGTTTATGGTTTCATATCATTGATTGAAGTTTAGTTCTAAAGCTTCCGCAAATGATAGTGTGTGAAATTGCACTGATTTGGAGTGTAATTTGGGCAGTTATTGAGATGCATTTTTATATGCACAAATTTGGAGGGATTCTAGGTTTGCAGGGTTCTCCTACATCATTTTGGTATCAGATCTGGAATAGCTCTGTGTGAAGATTCAAGTTTTTAAATTGAATTAATTGCATGTGACGAATAAATGTTAGATTTTGTAACTGATGAAGGTTGCAGCCCAGGGATGTAGTGAAGGTGGAAGATAAAGCGAGATCAACAGGATCTTGGAGGTGAGCTGACAGGTATTATTTAACTCTGGTTCGAAGGTTATGCTTGAATCATTTGGGTTGCAGGCATAGTGAAGAAATCTCAGCAGAACGAAGCAGATCATAGCTAGAGAGCAGTGATGAAGGAGTCCAGCAAGGGATTCTAAGAGAAAGTGGCAGAACCTGGAGATTCAACAGAGGTTGAATAAAGTTGCAGATGACTGAAGCCTGAAGGAGCAGTGGAGAAATGCTCAAAAGGTTCTAGCAGAGGACCGGTGATTACCAAAAGACCAGATCCAGAGGAAGGGATTGGTGAGGTAAGTGGCAATAGGAGAGCTTGTTGTTGAAGAGGCTTGGTGCAACTCATGGGTGAGAAACTCATGGCGAAGAAGATAACTACTGAAATTCATAAAGGAGAGAGAAGAGGTTCAGAGAGAGGCCACAGTAGAAAGAGGGAGAAATATGCCAAGGCAAATGGCATAAGACAATAGTTAGCTGAGGAAGAATATGACAAAGAGTTAGCTGAGATCAGGGAACAGTTTGATAAACTGAAGATAAGGATAGAGGAAAGCCAGAGAGTGGGTTGGCTCATGAGGAAGAGAGTGAAGTGGTAGAGGCTACAACAGAAAAGAGATCAACAGATAAACATGCAGTTAACAGAAGAGTTGAGGGAGCTCGAGCATATGATGAGTATACAATTGATACGTGAAGAACTCAGAGCAGCTGAGTTGAAAGTGGAGGTTTCCATTGGTGAAACAGAAGAGGAGATCATTGATGATTTCTTGAACTATTGGGTAAATCCAGATCAGTTGGATAATGTAAAACTGTGTATTTTTATAGCTGACAATTGTGATGTGATTACAGGTCTTACTGAGGAGGATGCACAATCTTGTGAAGCTGTCAAAAGTATGGAAAAGAATCTTTCAGGAGATAAATACTCTGAAGAAGAAAGAAGTGATGCGTTTTTACTTGAAGCTGTTACAGTACAAGAGGAAGTTCATGTGAATGAAGAAGAGGATCAGCTTGAAGAGCTGGTATATGAACCAACAGTTGAGACTGTTGAACTTTATGATTTTCAAACTAAAATTTTGTGTGTGAATGCAGGGATGGTACATGATGATATTATGCTTCAGCAAGCCACAGAGAAATTGCATTTTTGGAATACTTGTTGGTAAATTCACAATATGACAGGGAGATTGCAGCAGAAGAAAGAGTTCATTATAGTGAACAAGAGAAGAAAGACATCATGGAGGCAGATGGTGTGAAGGAAAGAAGACTAGTTGTGAGTCTTGAGAATTCTTCAGAGAATTATTTGAAAAGTTTGGATCAGCATACTGATGTGCTGATTGAGATGGAAAACTCAGGACAGCATATTGAAATGCTAGCAAAGGAAGACAAGGCACTGATGCCTTATGATTTTTTTTTTAACAAGTGGTTTGTGAATGCAGGTATTGTTGCAGATGTTGAAGAAAATTTGACTCAGTTGAGTAGTCAAATGAAGGAAGAAGAAAATTCTGTGGAAATTTCTAATCCATGGGATGAGGACGTTATGTTGCTAGAAATGATGTTGAATAGTCAAGATTCAGTGGAGGAAGAATCTCAATTTCAGAATTGGGAATTGCAGATGTAGAGAGATGAAGACAGCAGAAAGGAGTACACAATGTACCAGTCCAGTAATTTGCTGATAGGAGGAAGCAGAAAACAAGAGGGCATGGATGATTGGGTGGCAATAAGACGAGTAAGAACTAAACAAGTAAGGACCGGGCAAGTAAGAACTCAGCAGGCAACAAGAAATCAGCAATCTGGAGATTTATTGGACAGAGAAATTGAACTAATCAGAAGAATCATGTTGAAAGTGTCTCAGAGGAAGACATCAGCAAGGAAGAGAAGCAGCAGCAACAGCAAAATGAAGACAGAAAGAGATTGTGAAAGTGCAGCGAGTGGAGCAAGACAACATAAGATATGGAGACCCGGAGAAAAGCAACAAACAACAGATATAGATGATGAGTTACAGAACAAAGTGTGGGATCCAATCGGACAAAGACTTAAACGCATGATCAGGAGATCATGATCATTTTCAACCTTGGGAGTCTGATGCAGGCGCATTAGCTCGGGAAAATATTTTGTATTCTATTTAAACTAGGGGTCTCATGTTTTTGAAAAAATATTAATTTTGTGTAAATATTAGTGATATTTTTGAGTGATTAAATTATATTTTTAATTAATTATATGTGAGGATTTGTTAATTTTTCCAAATAATTGGAAAACATGAGAGGAATTAGACTTGAGATATTTAAGAATTAATTATGAGCCTAAGTTAGATTTTAGTTTCAAGATTTTAGGGATAAATCTAGATTATAGGATTTGTTGAGATATTTGAGGGCTTGTTGAGTGATTAAGGGGATTTGAACCTAAATTGGTTCAATTCAATTTGTATAAATTAATGATCCTCAAAGGCCAAATAGACCAGGAGAGAATAGATAGTGAGGTTTGGACAACAAATTTTGCAAGCCTACGAGCTTTTGTAAAAGGGCCATGGATGAAGAGGATTTTTGTAATTAACTACATTTGATTATAAAGGATTTGTTTGGAATTTCTGTGTGAATTATATATGTTTTTGGTTAAAATCGGTTTAAAGAATGTTTGAATTTCTGTGTAAAGCATATGAGGAGAGCATTTATTTTAATTTAACATTGATTCATGCTTGAATTGAATTGAATAAATCTGCATTTGTTGAAAAGAACGCAGGGAAAAGGGATCAATCATCCTGGAGGAGGATTGATCGAATATCAATTAATTTGGTGTTGGCATATCGATTTCATGGATGGCGCAATTGTTTTAATGAGAATCTGAATGAACTGTTGGGTAAGAGTGTAGAAGTAATGTTTGAAATCGTGTTTTGGGTTTATTTGTGGATTTAACCACAGGCGTAGATGTGCTTGGCATGAGTTCAAATTGCAGTGTTCAGGAGCTTCAAATTAAGACATAGTTCCTGATTGAAGAGGAATCATGAAGTTCGATGGGGTTTAATCCATTCGATGGATCAAGCCTTAACACAAAGAAAGCGCTGTTGAAATTTTGTGGAGGAATGTCATTTTGTTGGCATTCGGCTTTTAAACAAAATCTGAGTTTTATGTGAATCGGTTGCCATAGCGAAATTTTGGGTGCAAAGGCATTGATATTAGATCGATGTTGAAACAAATGGATTGAAACCAGTGAATAAGTCAGTGTAAGCTTGACAAGTGATGGAAGTGTTAAACGCAGAGCCAGAGAAAGCATCCAACGAAGGTGACTAAGAAGGTCTACGATTGGTAGGATTGAGTCCGCAGTTTGTGTGAGCATTGAATGGCATTCAGCAGGTGTAAAAACCAGCGTTAAACAGGATATCACGCTGCTTAAAAACTGGTATCAGTCGAGGTTTTGATGTGTGGAACCAACACTAATAATTGTTGGTGCATGAAGACAAACAAAGTTGAGCTTTGGAGAATGCAAGGTAAGTTACATTTGTATCGACTAAACATGTATTTACTCCGTGGCCAGGTCTAGTGTTTCGTTGACGGGAATGGGCATGTAGCATAGCAAATCCCAGGAATCGAACGATGTGTAATTTGTGTGGTCAAATGTTATTTAAATGGTTTGCAGTGAAGGTTGGTTGACGTTGGAATGTATAATTCCATACGGGTTGGTTCGATTAAACAATGTCAAGCTTGTTTAAAAGGCAAGGGCGCACATAATAATGGAACGAGAGTCGATTTGTTAAATCTTTGGCATTTGGCAAATATTCATATTTGTCACTTTGAAGTCAGCTTTAGTAAGGTCAGAAATTTGATTGTGGAGTACAAATGCTTTGGTCCAAAGTTAATGTTGTGTTAATATTTGGTCTTATGATGTGGGAAAAAGTATTGAATTTAAAAAAAAACCTTGCATAAATGAATGTTTACGGAAAGTCGTATATATAATGTGCATTGTTGAGTTATGGGTCCAAAATTATATGGTTTAGAACTAATCAACTTCGAATGGTCAGAGAAGTCAAGGTCAATATTGACATTGGTATAAAAGCTTGTGAGTTTGGATTCTAAATGCGATTAAAGTTTTGAAAGGTTGATTGTGGAGTTTATGGTTTCATATCATTGATTGAAGTTTAGTTCTAAAGCTTCCGCAAATGATAGTGTGTGAAATTGCCCTGATTTGGAGCGTAATTTGGGCAGTTATTGAGATGCATTTTTATATGCACAAATTTGGAGGGATTCTGGGTTTGCAGGGTTCTCCTGCATCATTTTGGTATTAGATCTGGAATAGCTCTGTGTGAAGATTCAAGTTTTTAAATTGAATTAATTGCATGTGACGAATAAATGTTAGATTTTGTAACTGATGAAGGTTGCAGCACATGGATGCAGTGCAGGTGGAAGATAAAGCGAGATCAACAGGATCTTGGAGGTGAGCTGACAGGTATTATTTAACTCTGGTTCGAAGGTTATGCTTGAATCATTTGGGTTGTAGGCATAGTGAAGAAATCTCAGCAGAATGAAGCAGATCTCAGTTGGAGAGTAGTGATGAAGGAGTCCAGCAAGGGATTATAAGAGAAAGTGGCAGAACCTGGAGATTCAACAGAGGTTGAATAAAGTTGCAGATGAGTGAAGCCTGAAGGAGCAGTGGAGAAATGCTCAAAAGGTTCTAGCAAAGGACCGGTGATTACCAAAAGACCAGATCCGGAGGAAGGGATTGGTGAGGTAAGTGGCAGCAGGAGAGCTTGTTGTTGAAGAGGCTTGGTGCAACTCATGGGTGAGAAACTCATGGCGAAGAAGATAACTACTAAAAGTCATAAAGGAGAGAGAAGAGGTTCAGAGAGAGGCCACAGTAGAAAGAGGGAGAAAGATGCCAAGGTAAATGGCATAAGACAGCAGTTAGCTGATGCAGAATATGACAAAGAGTTAGCTGAGATCAGGGAACAGTTTGATAAACTGAAGATAAGGATAGAGGAAAGCCAGAGAGTGGGTTAGCTCATGAGGAAGAGAGTGAAGTGGCAGAGGCTACAACAGAAAAGAGATCAACAGATAAACATGCAGTTAACAGAAGAGTTGAGGGAGCTCGAGCATATGATGAGTATACAGTTGATATGTGAAGAACTCAGAGCAGCCGAGTTGAAAGTGGAGGTTTCCATTGGTGAAACAGAAGAGGAGATCATTGAGGATTTCTTGAACTATTGGGTAAATCCATATCAGTTGGATAATGTAAAACCGTGTATTTTTATAGCTGACAATTGTGATGTCATTACAGGTTTTACTGAGGAGGATGCGCAATCTTGTGAAGCTGTCACAAGTATGGAAAATAATCTTTCAAGAGATAAATACTCTGAAGAAGAAAGAAGTGATGTGTTTGTACTTGAATCTATTACAGTACAAGAGGAAGTTCATGTGAATGAAGAAGAGGATCAACTTGAAGAGCTGGTATATGAACCAACAGTTGAGACTGTTGAACTTTATGATTTTCAAACTAAAATTTTGTGTGTGAATGCAGGGATGGTACATGATGATGATATGCTTCAGCAAGCCATAGAGAAATTGCATTGTTGGAATACTTGTTGGTAAATTCACAATATGACAGGGAGATTGCAGCAGAAGAAAGAGTTCATTATAGTGAACAAGAGAAGAAAGACATCATGGAGGCAGATGGTGTGAAGGAAAGAAGACTAGTTGTGAGTCTTGAGAATTCTTCAGAGAATTCTTTGAAAAGTTTGGATCAGAATACTAATGTGCTGATTGAGATGGAAAACTCAGGACAACATACTGAAATGCTGGCAAAGGAAGACAAGGCACTGATGCCTTATGATTTTTTTTTAACAAGTGGTTTGTGAATGCAGGTATTGTTGCAGATGTTGAAGAACATTTGACTCAGTTGAACAGTCAAATGAAGGAAGAAGAAAATTCTGTGGAAATTTCTAATCCATGGGATGTGGACGTTATGTTGCTGGAAATGATGTTGAATAGTCAAGATTTAGTGGAGGAAGAATCTCAATTTCAGAATTGGGAATTGCAGATGTAGAGAGATGAAGGTAGCAGAAAGGAGTACACAATGTACCAGTCCAGTAATTTGCTGATAGGAGGAAGCATAAAACAAGAGGGCATGGATGATTGGGTGGCAGTAAGATGAGTAAGAACTAAACAAGTAAGAACTGGGCAAGTAAGAACTCAGCAAGCAGCAAGAAATCAGCAATCTGGAGATTTATTGGACAGAGAAATTGAACTAATCAGAAGAATCATGTTGAAAGTGTCTTAGAGGAAGACATCAGCAAGGAAGAGAAGCAGCAGCAGCAGCAAAATGAAGACAGAAAGAGATTGTGAAAGTGCAGCGAGTGGAGCAAGACAACATAAGATATGGAGACCTGGAGAAAAGCAGCAAACAACACATATAGATGATGAGTTATAGAACAAAGTGTGGGATCCAAGCGGACAAAGACTTAAACGCATGATCAGGCGATCATGATCATTTTCAACCTTGGGAGTCTGATGCAGGAGCATTAGCTCGGGAAAATATTTTGTATTCTATTTAAACTAGGGGTCTCATGTTTTTGAAAAAATATTAATTTTGTGTAAATATTAGTGATATTTTTGAGTGATTAAATTATATTTTTAATTAATTCTATGTGAGGATTTGTTAATGTTTCCAAATAATTGGAAAACATGAGAGGAATTAGACTTGAGATATTTAAGAATTAATTATGAGCCTAAGCTAGATTTTAGTTTCAAGATTTTAGTGATAAATCTAGATTATAGGATTTGTTGAGATATTTGAGGGCTTGTTGAGTGATTAAGGGGATTTGAACCTAAATTGGTTCAATTCAATTTGTATAAATTAATGATCCTCAAAAGCCAAATAGACCAGGAGAGAATAGATAGTGAGGTTTGGACAGCAAAGTTTGCAAGCCTACGGGCTTTTGTAAAAGGGCCATTGATTTGAAAATCTGGCCATGGATGAAGAGGATTTTTGTAATTAACTACATTTGATTATAAAGGATTTGTTTGGAATTTCTGTGTGAATTATATATGTTTTTGGTTAAAATCAGTTTAAAGAATGTTTGAATTTCTGTGTAAATCATATGAGGAGAGCATTGATTTTAATTTAACATCGATTCATGCTTGAATTGAATTGAATAAATCTGCATTTGTTGAAAAGAACGCAGGGAAAAGGGATCGATCATCTTGGAGGAGGATTGATCGAATATCAATTAAGTTGGTGTTGGCATATCGATTTCATGGATGGCGCAATTGTTTTAATGAGAATCTAAATGAACTGTTGGGTAAGAGTGTAGAAGTGATGTTTGAAATTGTGTTTTGGGTTTATTTGTGGATTTAACCACAGGCGTAGATGTGCTTGGCATGAGTTCAAATTGCAGGGTTTAGGAGCTTCAAATTAAGACATAGTTCCTGATTGAAGAGGAATCATGAAGTTCGATGGGGTTTAATCCATTCGATGGATCAAGCCTTAACGCAGAGAAAGCGCTGTTGAAATTTTGTGGAGGAATGTCATTTTGTTGGCATTCGGCTTTTAAACAAAATCTGAGTTTTATGTGAATCGGTTGCCATAGCGAAATTTTGGGTGCAAAGGCATTGATATTAGATCGATTTTGAAACAAATGGATTGAAACCAGTGAATAAGTCAGTGTAAGCGTTGACAAGTGATGGAAGTGTTAAACACAGAGCCAGAGAAAGCATCCGACGAAGGTGACTGAGAAGGTCTACGATTGGTACGATTGAGTCCGCAGTTTGTGTGAGCGTTGAATGGCGTTCAACAGGTGTAAAAACTAACGATAAACAGGATATCACGCTGCTTAAAACTGGTATCAGTCGAGGTTTTGATGTGTGGAGCCAACGCTCATAATTGTTGGTGCATGAAGACAAACAAAGTTGAGCTTTGGAGAATGCAAGGTAAGTTACATTTGTATCGACTAAACATGTATTTACTCCGTGGCCAAGTCTAGTGTTGCGTTGACGGGAATGGGCATGTAGCATATCAAATCCTAGGAATCGAAGGACGTGTAATTTGTGTGGTCAAATGTTATTTAAATGGTTTGCAGTGAAGGTTGGTTGACGTTGGAATGTATAATTCCATACGGGTTGGTTCGATTAAACAATGTCAAGCTTGTTTAAAAGGCAAGGGCGCACATAATAATGGAGCGAGAGTCGATTTTTTAAATCTTTGGCATTTGGCAAATATTCATATTTGTCACTTTGAAGTAAGCTTTGGTAAGGTCAGAAATTCGATTGTGGAGTACAAATGCTTTGGTCCAAAGTTAATGTTGTGTTAATATTTGGTCTTATGATGTGGGAAAAAGTATTGAATTTAAAAAAAAAACTTGCATAAATGAATGTTGACGGAAAGTCGTATATATAATGTGAATTGTTGAGTTATGGGTCCAAAATTATATGGTTTAGAACCAATCAACTTCGAATGGTCAGAGAAGTCAAGGTCAATATTGACATTGGTATAAAAGCTTGTGAGTTTGGATTCTAAATGCAATTGAAGTTTTGAAAGATTGATTGTGGAGTTTATGGTTTCATATCATTGATTGAAGTTTAGTTCTAAAGCTTCCGCAAATGATAGTGTGTGAAATTGCCCTGATTTGGAGCGTAATTTGGGCAGTTATTGGGATGCATTTTTATATGCACAAATTTGGAGGGATTCTGGGTTTGCAGAGTTCTCCTGCATCACAAACAATCCATTAAATCCTCAATTCTGGGCAAAGGGAATCTATACCTGATTGTGATCTTATTATTGCTCCGGAATCAGTATACATCCTCCAGCCTCCATCTTTCATTGGGCTCAATACTGCTGGTACTGCACATGGACTCAAACTTTCTCTGATCAACCCCTTGTCCACCAATTCCTGTACTTGTCTCCTGATTTCCTCATTTTCCTTGGGATTCATTCTATAGGCTGCCTTATTTGGTATATTTGAACCAAGAATAAAATCTATCTGATGGCTGATCTTTCTCACAGGTGGCAGCTCATCAGGTAAATCATCCACAATAATGTCACAATAATCATCTAACATCTCTTGGATTTCTACTGGAAAATCAGAAATCTTTGTAGAAGCAAGAACTACTTTAGGTTTGCAAACTAAAGCAAAACTTACCTCTTCTTCTTCTATCTACTGCAGATATTTCTTCCCGCTCAGCAACAAGGTCTTTGGATCAATCACTCTGTTGGATGGATCTCCTTCTTCCATGGGTATCAATGTATGATGTACCCCATCCTTGAAGAACTTGTAAGTGTTCTTCTTGCTATCATGCACTGCTGCTCTATCAAACTGCCAAGGTCTACTCAGCAGTATATGACACACATCCATGGGCATTACATCACACAAAACTTTGTCCTTGTATTTTCCCATTTGCAGCTCTATCTCACACTGTTATTTTATAACTAGATGGTGCCCTTTATGTAGCCATGACACCCTGTAGGGAGTTGGATGCTCCCTGGTCTTCAACTTCAACTTTTCTATCACCTTAGTGGAAACCAGATTGTCTATGCTGCCACTATCAATGACTAGCTGGCAGCACTTCCCTTGGACTTTTCATATGCTCCTAAACAAAGTCTTCCTTTGTGCAGGCTCAGTGACCTCTTTGGCTTGCTTCAACAGGACCTTATTTACCACCAAGGACTCTCCCCTCTCTGGTATAATTTCTTCTTTAATTTCTGCCTCTTCTCCAGCCTGGGCAACACTTGTTGACATCTATAACACCTCAATTCTCTACCTCTGCCTCTTTCTCTGCCTCCTCTTCCCTTTCCTCTATAAGAACCCCTTCTGCCCCTTGCATCATCCTCTGTAGATGCATTTTGAGGTGAGCTACTGTTAGCTCCATCCCTGGGTGTAGTAGGATTTCCTCTACCACCCTGACTTCCCTTTCCCCGGAAATTACCTCTCTTCTTGGCAGACTGTTTCCTCAGGAGTTTCTCCTCTGTTTTCAAGGCCATCTGATAGGCCTCTTCCATTGTCTTAGGAGACAGAAGACCAATCTCATCTTGGATCTCCAGCTTGAGACCATTCACATATCTGGCCATCTTCTCTAATGTGTCTTGGAATTTCCCAGCCCTTATGCTTACTCTGTAGAATTCCTCTGTGTATTCTTTTACTGTCAGCAACCTCTGTCTCAGGTTCTGCATTTTATTATACAATGTCAGCTGATAATCACTAGGCAAGAATTTACCTTTTAATTTAGCCATCATTCTGGTCCAGCTCTTGATAGGTTGCTTGCCAACTCCCCTCCTTTCTGCCTGCACTCCATCCCACCAAAGTGCAACATGTCCCTTCAGCTTTGTCACCACAAACTTGACCTTTTTATCTTCACTTATTTCTTCATAATCGAAGCACTTATTCATTTTGTTTATCCAGTCCACCAGTTCCTCTGGATTCAGTCCCCCTGCATAACTCGACACTTCAACTCTGGGCTTAACTGCAGACCCCAGAACAGTTCTAAGGAGCCTCATGTCAGGAGGAATCTCAACATTTTCTTCTGCTTCCTCTGTTTCAGGTTCGCTGACGTCTTCAGGGTCTCTGGTCTGTCTTCGCTCCAGGGCATCCACTCTGGCTTCGAACCTTTGCAAAATCTCCAACACCTCTGCATTGGTAACAGGTCTCCTTCTGCCAGCACCTCTACCAATTCGGATTGCCATGTCAACTCTCAGCAAAACAACTCAAAACAACAGCTCTGATACCACAAATGATGGCAACAAAGCCGAAAGTCGCCCTGAGGAGAGTTTGCACTACTGTAATTGTGACTTTGTCACCATTTTCCTTCTGAAACCCCGTTCCTTGCTCCACGTGGTCTTCTTCCTTTTCCCGGGATTCTATTTATCAAATTCATGGAATTTGATAAATAGACATTATCCACAGCCTTTGGAAATTAAATTATATAATTGAAATTTATATTAATAACCAACGCCTTTTGTATAAATGATTTTTATAATAAACCTTCGGTTCCGGCCCCACATACATAATCGACGGCCAATCAAATGCACACTGTACCTTGGCTATCGTCCGTGCATCTCCATCCAACGATCACCGTCTGATGGCTGCTTCTCAGATCAACGACGTACCACGATATTGCTTGGCTTCCTTGGTCGAACGATAACGTGCGATGGCGCGCAGCAACGGCAGTTTTCCGGGGGTCCACCTCGCCACGTGTCGACCACTCTATGGAATCACTCCCCAACTAGGAAATACCGCTTATCTGTGAAAGGAGGTGCGATATGGGCAATCTGGCCCCGTAAATCCGCTTGTGGTTTTGGAACAGTGACTGACCACGGGTTTAAGTCGGGTTTGCGCTATTATTTTATCCGCTCAGTTTACTAACTCAGGGTTTAGTCCTAGTTCCGGACTTCAATTAACAACAAACGAATTCATCTCTTTATTAAGCGGGATTTCACCACTATTAAATAGAGTTCGACAACGACATTTTTTCTACACAGACCTCGCCTGGTCATGGAATTTATTCATTTATTCGGACAATTGAGAGAATCAATGGGTAGAGGAATACAGAGATTACGCAGTGACCTTATTCAACAAAATTTACTCATAATATCAATTCACACCAAATTGAGAATCAACGAGCCCTGAACTCTATTCAACAGGAAACCATTGCTCAATACACGGATTTTATTGCAGGAACCTCCGTTCTCCCCCCCCCCCATGCATTCGGGGGAATACAGTTTATACACATCAACATATGACTCCTCGGTTCCTCTGTGAGTACCGTTTTAGAAAATCAAAAGCCTAATTACAATAATTCAACTAACTGAAACATGACATATGGACTAATTGAAATATTCGACTTCTACAACTCTGACTAATCTAAATGATACAATCAGCTGAGGTATTGACACCTAGCTGTTACAATTTTGATGATTCTGAACCCTCCTAGCCACAACATGTGGACAAAACCTCCTACATTGTTGGCTAGTGTCTAATGCCCCTGCATCAGCATCAAATGAAGAAAAATATTTTACCAGACCTTTTTTTATTGAGAGGATTTCTAGTTAGAGGGGCTACCATGCATTTAGATGGAAGAGAGCTCCTTTTAAAACTAAGAAAATGAGAATTTGTATATCTAGCGGGGTATTAAAAAATAAGATGTTATTTTTCCATGTTAACAAAAGCTTCCTGAAGCATCATAGAAGTCTTGAAGTATGATTTTAATCATAGCAGTTTCTTTGATAGTGGGGATGCCCAAGAGAAGAGTATCATCCACAAACTATTTGTGCAAATAAGAGAGATCATGGGAACCAAGAGGAAGACATTTTAGCTAGCCAAGCCATAGGGCGAAGTTGATAGATCTATTCATCCTTAAACCATGATGGGAAAGATGTAAGGAGAAATGGGGTCTCACCGCCTAATACCCCTTGAGGAGACAAAAGTGGGAGAGGAAAATGCATTAACTAGGATAGAGAAGAAATTTTTCAAAATGAGGTAAAAAACCAATAAAATTGTCTTTCTGCAAACCCAAAACCAGTGAGCACATGAAAAATGATTTTTCATCTCAATTTGTCAAATGATTTTGACATATTGAGTTTGGTGAGAATAACTGAAGACTTATTGGAATTAAGAGAGTGAATGTGTCTGTGGGCTAATATTATGCTATCCATAATTTGTCTTCCTTCCACATAACTAATTTTCTTAGAAGAGATAAGTGAGGGGAAAATGGGTTTTAGTCAATTTGCGATAACATTGGAGATGATTTTATAGATGACAATTGATAGGACAACAGGCCTGAAATATAAAGGAGAATCAACATAGGAATTTTTATAAATAAGGGATATAAAGGTAGCATCAAGGACTGTTAAGATAGAGGAGGAGTGTCAAGATTATTCTACTACTTTCTAATCATCACACCCAAGAATTTCCTAGAAAACCTCTTAGAAATCATTAGTAAAGCCATCAAGACTTAGGGACTTACATTTAGGCATTTCCATAATAGCTTCTTCCACTTATTGCATGGTGATTTCCTTCAAAAGGATACAATTATGATCCCTTGTTACAAGTTTGGAAAATGCTTTGTTTTTTTCCTAACACGGGCCTTCTGTGAAAATAAATTCCATGAATATGGCTTGGAAATGATTCGTGGGTTCCTGCACTATTGCAACATGAATTTCCACTTTTTATTGATTGGGTGTTTGATATTCTATCTCTTTTCATATAGTTGATCCTGGACCTGTGGAATAATTTAGTGTTTTTTATCCCTCCTTAAGATATTTTACTCGAGATTTTTGTCCCCAAAGGATTTCCTCTTGATTCATTCTTTCCTCCAACTAGAGGTGAGTGACTTCTTCTTGATGTTCCAATTCCTCAAATATGTAATTTCATATTGTTGCTTGTTGGATGGTGGCCATCTCTTGTTATAGATTTAGTTTTGATTTGTGGATGTTACAAAAATATTCAATATTATAGTTCTTTATTTTAATTTTGGTATATTTTAGTTGTTGCTAGAAGTGATACACAAGGGTCTCGGGAAAATGGTATGATTCTTCCCACCATTTTTCTACAATAGAGAGAAAATCAGAATGACAAAACCAAAAAGCCTCAAATTTGAAGGGCATGTTCATGGGAGGGCATGTTCATGGGACTACCAATCTATTCCATAGATATTTATATGAGATAGTGATCTTCTTCCCACCATTTTTCTACAATAGAGAGAAAATCAGAATGACAAAACCACTCAAATTTGAAGGGAATTTTCATGGCACTACCAATCTTGTCCATAGAGATTTCTATGAGATAGTGATCCAATCATGGAAAGGGAGAATAAAAGCCTCAAAATTGGTTCCTAAAATATATAGAGACTCTGCTATGAGGAATATATCAAGTCTTGAAGTGATTTGAGATGTTCCTCCTCACTTATTATTACAGGTGTGAAAGTCAGTATGTTGATCTATAAGTTTGGATTTATTGATAAGTTTGGAGTTATGGTTCCCACATTTCTTTTAATTTAGATTTTTCATGATGCTAAAATCCCCACCTATAATCCAAAAGTTTTTCCCTACAATATTTGAGGCTCTTTGGAGGTTTTGAAGGAATATTGTTTTATACAATGGGAATACTAGGGCCATAGAAATTTGTTATGAAACTCGAACTAGTTGAACCATCGGGCTAAAAGTTAGCAGTTAGGATTTTGGAAAGAGAAATGGAATCCTAAAGGGTGACTAATGTAGGGTTCTATGTGATAGCAATACTTCCCGATGCCCCTTAGTAATCATGGGATTGATAATAATAGTTTCTCTAGACACTGTTTAAAATGTTAGGGTGTTCTTGGAATTTTTTTCTTTTTATGAGTGGTTTTTTGGATTTACTATTAATAACCCTAACATTCCACAAGATGAATTTCATTGATAATGTTGAGAGGAGGGTTCAAATATGACATCCATTGGTGACACTCTACTAGTATTCACCAAGTAATCCCCTATGTCCTATAGTAATTAAATATTGTTTTTACACCCTTTTTTATTTGATTCTTTCATAATACTCGATTGATCTATGGGAGTGCTTCTTTTGATTCCATGAGAGGAAAAAGAAGATTTTTTGTAATGGGTATTACCCAGTTCACGAGCTTAACGAAGAATCAAATATTTATTTAGAATGTATTCTTTGGTGATGATTTGAACTTTCTCCTCAAGAATGGTTGTTGGGTCTATGTCTATCCATTCCTATACAAGACACTATAGATCAATGTTTTGCAGATCCATTGCCTCAAAATATTTTGCATCAGAAAAATATTCAGTGTTATCATCCACTTATAGATCATCCTGGTAATATTTTTCAATTGGTTTTGCATGCACATATTTTTTGGCTAGGGCGGTTTTTGATTGGTTTCCTCGATCTCTTTCATTTTAGAATTTTCTCCTTCGATATTTGTCTCATTTTTTTCTAACTACTACAAGATCGTGCATCGGTTATGGCTTGCTACAGTTTCAAAGGTTGGATTCTCTCTTTATTTTTTGGATGTCTTTCTTTCATCGGTGACCGTAGTAAACCCCTATTAATCCATGGACATATTTACATGTCCATTTTGTTGGACTTGATTTGTTAGGAATTCTCAGAATAGATGACCGTATTCATGACATTTTTAACAACTAAAGGCTATTTTCTCATAATATATTATTTTTTCCCATATTTCATGTTCACTACTTAACAGAATTCTTACTAGGATGTGCTTGGATATCTCTAGATAAGGAAAAAAGTGATCATAGGAAGTGTATAAACCTTGCTTTGTAGTATTCGATATCATAATAAAATCCCTAAGGAATTACCAATGCTTTCTAAGATTTTAGGGTCCCGAAGCTCCTAAGGGAGAGAATAAATATGGATCTAGATGGGGATTCGCAATGTAACACCCCACCCCACATTTACCCACTTTTACAAGCTCTTTAGGGTATACATGAGCTGAGAGTTACTATAACATGACCCAACATCCAATTTCCAGTAACATAAGTGGGGTCAATCATCCTAAAACTTATTGTAACTTCTCAGTGGCACCAGACCACCCAAATGTCAGACAACATCCACTCATGATCTTATCTTGAGCTGGAACTATCTTTTCACCTGACCTCACATCCCATACGCAAACATTCCAAGCTATGCATGCGTCTATAAGGCTTTATCCGCCCATGCAGACCTTCCTCCATATAGCTAAAACTGAGATTTCTCAGTTAAGAGACTGTGGCTAGAAGCCCTATTATGGATTTTCATGTCTATCTACAAACCAGCTACCCAAAACAACCCAAAACTTTCCAGAATCTAGTCTATGATGATGCTAAGTTTGTGTAATCTATACTAAGGCTAATATCTTGCCCAATATTTCCAAACACATGGTAAACATAGTAACTATAGGCCGTGAATGCAGATATGTTCATTATCTCATTAATTTCATAAGAAAATCAAGAATTCTCACTACCTTTCTCAAGATAGATGCAACAATACAAGTTAGCTCACACATTCATATAACCATTCAATAACTCATAAAATCATGAACAATATCCCTAACAAGTGCACATCATTTAACCATGCCTATAAATAACATTCAACCATAATTAAACTATGACAACCTGTCATAAAATCAACAAAATAAGCATTACATGTATTCATTTACATCAATAAGAAATAACACATAATAACATATGCATAAATCCAACCAAGTTGGGGATTTCCACATAAAACCTAACCATATATTGGGTTGAACCAAATGTCTCTCTCAAACAATCACCCCTATTCCATATTCCAAGCATGAATGTGGTGTTGGCTCCCTGTAATTTTAGCAGATTGGCAAGACTAAAGCTGCAGAGACAACATTATGAACCACTTTGGGATTCTAGGATCTAGCCCTCCTAAATCCATAGAGGGATCTCTCTTATAAGTGCAAAGATTGATTTATCTTTAAGGCTTTTAGGTGTGATATTAGGCTAGTTATTAGGAACAAGGGTTTTTTGTTTGTTTGGATGGTTGGGCATGATTTTTAATTGAGTGGAAAGTCCTAAAAATGAAAGAGTTTCAAAGGGGTGAAGGTGTTGTTGGAAATATGATGCAGGATGTTGTCCTTGATGGCAACCCACTGAATGAAGATGAAGACATCTGACTGTTGACATGTGTTGTCCTTGATGGAAATTCACCTAATGAAGTTATGCTTGACTTGATGGACTTAGTAAATGATGTAAATCTGATGTGATATGATGTTTGTTGAAAATATGTTGTTGAGTGTTGTCCTTGAAAGGCAACCCACTTGATGAAGATGATGAAAACTTACTTGATGAAGTTGTGCTTAAGAGAATGTGTTCCTGATGAAGAAAATATGATGTCTCTACAGTGTGTACAGAAGGCTATGAAGAAAGGATTTTAGAATGTACTCAAAGTATGATGAAAAAGAGTATGTTTCTTGGTATATGCGGATTGGCCTAGGGGAAGTCGCGTATGCACGCGGAAAGGAACGTGCCAAGTAGCGTATGGGCTAAAGCGCTCAAAAAGTGCAAAACCAAGGGTAACCACCCTGGTATTGACCCATTGTATTGGGTAATGATCCGCCTAATTGACCCCGTCCAGGTAGTTTTGGGCTTATGGTATTGTTTTGGTCCATGGTATTGAAAAAGGGGGCTCATGGTATTGAAAAGGGTAAACCTATATAAGGAGAAGAAATTCATTGTGCAAATCATGAGTGTGAGTGCAAGATGTCTGAGCTTGAATGAATACTTCTCTCTGAAGTATATCTGAATGGAAAGGGTTACACTTGAATGATAAATCTGAATGTATGATGCACCAATGATGAAGAAGGGGATCTAGATCTGAATTGCACTTGTATTTGCTAGATCTGTTTATGGAAGGCTTAGATCTGTGATGAGGCGAGCATCTAGGCGAATATGAGTGTGAGTGCAAGATGTCTGAGCTTGAATGAATACTTCTCTCTGAAGTATATCTGAATGGAAAGGGTTACACTTGAATGATAAATCTGATTGTATGATGCACCAATGATGAAGAAGGGGATCTAGATCTGAATTGCTCTTGTATTTGTTAGATCTGATTATGGAAGGCTTAGATCCGTGATGAGGCGAGCATCTAGGCGAACATCTGTCTAAGGATCTAGATCTGAAATGCACTTGTATTTACTAGATCTGCTTATGGAAGACTTAGATCTGAATTGAGGCGAACATCTGTCTGAAGTAAAAGGGTTGAATTTGAACTGAATGTCTAATCTGAATAATAATGCAGCTCTGTAATGGTTGAATATCTATACGCTACTTTGCCGCAGAAGAAGCGCGTATACACGCGGCTTCGCTGAAGAGAAAGCGCGTATGCGCAATGAAATTTGTACTGAAGTATACGCTGGTTTGTGTGGACGGAAGCGCGTATACACGCGACATCAGTGAAAGGAAAGCGCTTATTCAGACTAGGGTTTGCTGAAGACTGTGGTAAGAAATGTCTGATCTATTCTGCTGTATTTCTGCTATCTGTATTCTACAGTGTTGAGTTGTCTGTATCAGTTTGGGTGTATGTTTGAGCTTAAAAGATTGGAGAGGGTCCAGTATGAAAATATGATGAAATGTGGCCTGCAAATGGTGTTCTATTGAAGTTGTTGGATCCAGTGTGAAAATTGATGAAACGTGGTCCAAGGTGGTGCTGAGGGTTGTTGCTCTCTTCTACTGTGGGGGTCGTAGCTCCCTTCCGTGAGGGCCGGTAAACGAGATCGGGGGTCGTAGCTCCTCTGTGAGGTCAAACGGTAGATCTGGGGTCGAGTCTTCCTGAGAGGCCGGTAAACGAGTCAGTGGGGGTTGGAGCCCTTCCGTGAGAGGCTTCGGTAAACGAGCGTTGTGGTGCTCCGTGTCGGTTTCTAAGTTCCATACCAAAGACATATGTTGTAATATGTTTTCTCTATAATAAAATATTGAAGGCTGAGCAACTGCAGCGGTGGTTTTCTCCCGACTTGGGTTTCCACCTAAAAATCCTGGTGTTCATGTGTGATGCTATGTGTGATGATTTATTCTGTTCTTACTGCACATGTTTACTGCTTATTGAATATCTGATGAATAAATGAAGGAATGATTTAAGTGAAGAATTAATGACCTAAATAGATATCTGGGTATACGCAAGTTTAGTAAAGGGTATCCACGTATATACGCAAGTCTGGTTCAGGAAAGTAGCGTATGCGTTTTAGAAGCAAGAAAAAGTGAAAGTTTTGAATATGCAGTAAATACTGATTCACCCCCCCTCTCAGTATTTTTCCCAACAATTGGTATCAGAGCGTGGTCCTTCTGCAGAAGCTTGATCGCTTGAAGGAGATCCGTCGCAATGGGAAGTCAAGAAGGAGTGATGTCTATAAAGCCACCTCTATTAAATGGAAGCAATCTGATTTTCTGGAAGGTACGAACAAAAGCATATCTGCAAAGTCTTGGTGCAGATGTATGGGCAATCGTGCAAGAAGGTTATCAATACCCGGCAAATATTCCTACCGATGCAGCTGAAAGAAAGAAGTATGAAATTAATGCCAAAGCAGTGAATGTCTTATTGGGAAGCATGTCTGAATCAGAATTTGCTAAAGTGATGCAGCTACATTCAGCAAAAGATATATGGGACAAAATCATTCTAAGCTATGAAGGAGACACAAAGATAAAAAGTGCAAAACTCCAAACTCTTAGGATTGAATATGAAAATTTGTAGATGCATAGTGATGAGAGTGTTGCCAGTTTCTTTCTTCGTCTGGATGATATCGTAAATCGGATGAGAAATTTGGGTGAAACCACAACTGATACTACTCTGGTGGAAAAGGTCTTAAGATCTTTGACTTCAAAATTTGACTCTAAAGTTTCAGCTATTGAAGAAAGGCAAGATCTGCAAACTCTTACTATTGTTCAATTACATGGTACTCTGACTGCTTTTGAAATGAGACAAGGAGGTCCTTCTCAAATAAGAGAAGCAGCTTTTAAGGCATCTACAAGAAGAAAAGAAAAGGAAGTTGTCAAAGAATCCAGCTATATATCCGATGAAGAAGAAGTGAATTTCGTGAGAAAGCTCCAACTAGGTACTGGAAGATTCAAAGGTAAGCTTCCCTTCAAATGTTTTGAGTGTGGAAAAGTTGGTCATTATGCTGCTAAATGTCCTTATAAAGAAAAGCATGGTAAAGGGAAACAATTTGAAAAGAGAAAGAATTATTATGCAAAAGAAGATGATGATGAAGTGTCCAGTGAAGATGAAGAAGATTCTGACCAAGATCTGAAAGTGCTCATGGCTAAGAAGCAAAAGAAGAAGGCTACTCGAAACAAGAAGATAACTCTGAAAACAGGTATTGCAGAAATTGAAGAAGATGAATCAGATAGTGATTGCGGTCCTTGTAATCTTCTTTGTGCAAACAAAGGCAAAGATAGTGAAGGTAACAGTATGGATCTAGAAGAAGCTATCAAGATTGAAGTTGAAGATCAACAGAGATCATCTAAAAGGAGTGAAAATCTAGAAACAAAGGATGAAAGTAATGATTGGCATCAATTTGAAAGGAAGGAATCTATCTACAAAGATGTGATCTCTAGGATGAATGAAAAGATAGAAACTCTAAATGGACTGATAGACAGGTATCAAGGGTTGTACGCTTATGCAACCAATCAAGGTGAAAAACTTGAAGCAGAAATCATCTCTCTAAAAGCAGATCTTGAAGCATCAAGTAAGAAGAATGAGGAACCTCTACAACCATTTGAAAAGGAAGGCATTGAAGCAGAAATTATCTCTCTCAAAAGGGATTTGGAAAAATCAAATAAGATGAATGAAGAGCTGCAACAAACATGTGAAGAAAACGAAAATTGGTTGAAAGAAGAGATCCTAAATCTGAAGGATCAAGTAGAAGATGGAAGAAGGAAAGAAGAAAGCATGACAAAGCAATGTCAAGCCTTGGAGGTTGAGGTAAACATTCTCAAAGGTAAATTAGAAGAAAAGGTTAAACTTTTGAGGTTTCATGACAGTACTAATATTTTGGACAATATTCTGAGTAATCAAAGGTCTCCTGCTATCAAACTTGGTCTTGGTTTTCATGAAACTGTTAAAGGAGAATCTAGTTCACAAGGAAGTGCTAAAGATTCTAAGGAAGTCAATGCAAAACCTGAAGAGTTGAAAGAGACAAAAGGTCAACCAACAATGAAGAAATCTCAAAGGAAATCATTCAATAATGTTGAATGTTTCAAATGTCATAATTATGGGCATGTTGCAGCAAATTGCAGGAGCAGATCTTTTCAGCCTCAAACAAACAGATTCTACTCAGAAAGGTACTCTAGTTTCTTCAGGGGATATTGTTTCTCATGTAACATGTATGGACATAAAGCAGCTGATTGTAAAAAGAGGAAGAATAGAAATACTCATTGTGATTCTTATGTTTATTTCTCTGGACACATGAGATGTTATGCTTGTAACAAGTATGGACATGTAGAAAAAGAATGTGCAGATGAGCGACTGTGTGGAGGATAACTTCAAGACACAAAATAGAAAGTAAGAAAGTTCAAACAAATCTGGAAGAAGAAGGAGGACCGATCAGAAACGTAGGGAATTCTGACCCTACTGCAGTCATCCGCTTCTGAAGCTTACTTCTCTGATTGACTGCAGGAATGATGTGAGATACATTATGAGATCTAGTAATGTATCGTCACAGGTGGAGCAATGCATGATGACTCTCATGGTTGATTTGATTATTCTGGTTATATGTATTTCTGACAGTGCATTTGGTGTGAAGAAAAGACAGGAACAGAAGGTAAATTTGCAGGAGGAGATGAAGGTGTGAAATTTTCTATGTTTCACTTTCCATACGCAGGTTCTATTCACAAAAGTCGCGTATACACGCGAGTTTCATTAGACACAGTCGCGTATGCATTGATGATAATAGAATTTATCTGATAGCTGAAGATCTGGAGCAAAGGTCCAGGGGGAGCAGCCGGTTGAATACTAATGATTGCATTGTTGGCAATATGACTGCTTATTTTTTGGGTTTTTGTGATACTCATGCTCAAATGTTGATGTCTTGGTACATGGTTTATTATGATGAGTTTTTGAGCCCTGGTTGCTGATAAATGTTGTTCTGATATGACAATCTCTCTTGGAAAGATTGTGTTGATGCTGCAAAGAATCTGAAGCCTTGGTTACTATTATCACAGCCATTGGATGACGCTTGAAGACTCAACTACACCATTCTATCTATCTGTAGTCCAGGGAAGCTTTCAAATGTCTCAGAAAGAAGCTGAACACTGTCTTTGCCTTACAAAGAATCAGATCTGGTTGAAGTTTAGAAGATGTCTTGGGATACGTCGGTTTCCTGAAACACAGTCGCGTATATACGCTAGTTCCTGCACAGAAAACCGCGTATGGTTGGTTGCTGACAATTTTTGGTTGAGTCAGCTCTCTTCAGCACAGCTGCAACAATGTTTGGATGCAAAAACTAAGGGGGAGCCTTAGTCATATGAAAAGGATGCATGGATGCATAGATTCAGGGGGAGCATTAGCGTTGCTAAGTATAATGCATTATTGGCATTATGATGACTCTAAAACATGTTCTTTGAAGTCTTTCTGGTCTTGGTCATAAATGGTCATATTTTTTTGATGAAAAGGTCTTGTTGAGACCCATGATGTAAAATTGTAATATTCAGTCATGTAAGGACTTGTCAAATTTTGTAAACCCACATGGTTGGGTAGCTGAGTCAAATGTGTAAACCCACTTGGTTGGGTACTTGAGTCTCATATGTAAATCCACTTGGTTGGATATTTGATGTAAGTATGAGTCTTTGGTGATAGGAAGAGTCATGTACTTTATTGAAAAATATGTTTGAAGATTCAGCATGAACTCAGGGGGAGCTTGGCCACTTCAGCACATATCAGATCTGCAGAACGCTTCTTCCACATGAGGAGAAAAGGGGGAGAGTATGATGGTTTTTGATCTGCCTGTTGCACTTGATGTCAAAGGGGGAGAATGTGTTGGTTTTGATTCGCTGGTTTTGATCCGCCCTTTGCCCTTGATGTCAAAGGGGGAGAGTGACATGGTGTTTGAATGACATGGCAAAAATGGAGAGAGTGACTTGGTAAAAATAGGGAGAGTGACATGGTGTCATTGTATTCTTAATGTACCTATCTATTGTGGTATATCAGTTGTGGTAACCAAACACCATCATGGTTGCCATCAAGTCCAAAGGGGGAGATTGTTGGAAATATGATGCAGAGTGTTGTCCTTGATGGCAACCCACTGAATGAAGATGAAGACATGTGACTGTTGACATGTGTTGTCCTTGATGGCAATCCACCCGATGAAGTTATTCTTGACTTGATGGACTTGGTAAATGATGTAAATATGATGTGATATGATGTTTGTTGACAATATGATGCTAAGTGTTGTCCTTGAAAGGAAACCCACTTAATGAAGATGATGACAACTTACTTGGTGAAGTTGTGCTTGTTAGAATATGTTCTTGATGAGCTAAATATGATGTATCTACAGTGTGTACAGAAGGCAGTGAAGAAAAGAAGTCATCATGTGCTAAATCTATGATGAAAAGAGTATGACTCAAGGCATACACGGATATGTCTAGGGGAAGTCGCGTATGCACGCGGGAAAGAACGTGAGAAGTCGCGTATGGGAAAAAGCGCTCAAAAAGTGCAAAACCAGGGGTAACCACCATGGTATTGACCCATTGTATTGGGTAATGATTCGTCTAAATGACCCCGTCCAAGAATACCATCGGAAGTAATGTAGTTTTGGGCTCATGGTATTGAAGGCTCATGGTATTGACGGCTCATGGTATTGGTGGGCTCATGGTATTGGTAGGCTCATGGTATTGAAGGCTCATGGTATTGGTGGGCTCATGGTATTGACGGCTCATGGTATTGGTGGGCTCATGGTATTGAAGGCTCATGGTATTGTTTTGGCCTGTGGTATTGAAAAAGGATAAACCTATATAAGGAGAAGAAATTCATTGTGCAAATGAGTGTGGGTGCAAGATGTTTGAGCTTGAATGAATACTTCACTCTGAAGTAAATCTGAATGGAAAGGGTTACACTTGAATGATAAATCTGAATGGATGATGCACCAATGATGAAGAAGGGGATCTAGATCTGAAATGCACTTGTATCTACTAGATGCGCTTATGGAAGACTTAGATGCGAATTGAGCGAACATACGTACACGAAGTACGAGGTCGAATGCGAGCTGAATGTGATGCGAAGAAGTATGCGGCTACGCCAATGGTTGAAGATCTGTCATCTTTCCCTCGCGAAGCGCGTGTACGCGGCTTCGTAGAAAGCGCGTATGCGCAATGAGTATCTTTGAAGTATGTTTATTTGGTTTGTGTGGACGGAAGCGCGTATGCAACGACATCGGTGAAAGAAGCACGTATTCATACTAGGGTTTCTTTGAGGAAATGCAGCAATGAAAATGTACGATCTCTATTCTGTTGTATTCTTTTCTCTTGTGTATTCTACGGTCTTGAGTTATCTGTGTCGGTTTGGAGACACATGTTTGAGCTTAAATGTATGAAGAGGGTCCAGTGTGAAAATTGATGAAACGTGGTCCAAGGTGGTGCTGAGGGTTGTAGCCTTCAGTCAGGGGGTCGTAGCTCCCTTCCAGGTGAGGCTGGTAAACGAGATCGGGGGGGGGTCGTAGCTCCCTTCCAGGAGAGGCTGGTAAACGAGTCAGGGGGTTGGAGCTCCCTTCCAGGAGAGGGTGAAGTGGCCGAGTCGGGGTTGGAACTCCCTTCCCGGAGGGGCTGGTAAACGAGCGCGGTGGGTGCACGTGCTTTGTGGTCAATCTGCTTGTTGTATGTTGTAATATGTTTTTCTCTATAATAAAATATTGAAGGGTGAGAACATTGCGGTGGTTTTCTCCCGACTTGGGTTTCCACCTAAAAATCCTGGTGTTCATGTGTGATGCTATGTGTGATGATTTATTCTGTTTACTGCTTATTGAATATCTGATGAATAAATGAAGAAATGATTTAAGTGAAGAATTAATGACCTAAATAGATATCTGGGTATACGCAAGTTTAGTAAAGGGTATCCGCGTATATACGCAAGTCTGGTTCAGGAAAGTAGCGTATGAGTTTTAGAAGCAAGGACATCAGTGAAGTAAAGGCGCGTATGCAAACTAGGGTTTGCTGAAGTCTGTGGTAAAGAAAATGTCCGATCTGATCCGCCGTGTTGCTGCTTTCCGTATTCCCATCGTTCACAAGTTTCGTATCAGTTTCGTTGTATGGTTGAGCTTCGAAAGTATGGAAAGGGTCTAGTCTGAAAATATGATGAAACGTGGCCTGCAAGTGGTGTCCTAAAGGAAGCTTTGGATCCAGTGTGAAAATTGATGAAACGTGGTCCATAGAGGTGCTGAGGGTTGTAGCCTTCAGTCAGGGGGTTGTAGCTCCCTTCCAGGTGAGGCTGGTAAACGAGAGCAGGGGGTCGTAGCTCCCTTCCAGGTGAGGCTGGTAAACGAGAGCAGGGGGTCGTAGCTCCCTTCCAGGTGAGGCTGGTAAACGAGATCGGGGGGTCGTAGCTCCCTTCCAGGAGAGGCTGGTAAACGAGTCAGGGGGTTGGAGCTCCCTTCCAGGAGAGGCTGGTAAACGAGCGCAGGTGGGTGCCTGCGTGCTGGTCAAGTCTGCGCCAGCACATATGTTGTAAGATGTTTTCTCTAAAATAAAATATTGAAGGCTGAGCAACTGCAGCGGTGGTTTTCTCTCGACTTGGGTTTCCACCTAAAAATCCTGGTGTTCATGTGTGATGCTTTGTGTGATGGTTTATTCTGTTCTTGCTGCACATGTTTACTGTTTATTGAATATCTGATGAATAAATGAGGGAATGATTTAAGTAAAGAATTAATGACATAATTAGTTCTCTCAGTATACGCGATTTTGATAAAGGGTATCCGCGTATATACGCTAGTATGCTTCAGGAAAGTAGCGTATATGTTTTGAAGTAAAGAAAAGTAAAAAGTTCTGAATATGCTGTAAATATTGATTCACCCCCCCCCCCCTCTCAGTATTTTTCCCTACATTATCTCAATTTTTTCATCTTGTAAAAAGCCCTCTGCTCTTTTCAACTTTGGCTAGTTTATTTCAGATATAATTCATCATCATTTCTTAAAATTCTATGCACAAAGATATTTTAAACATGAATTTGTATTATTGTGTTTATTTTCATATCATCATTCTAAAAGATTTTAAATTCCACTCCAAAAGCTTGAATCACAAGGAAGGCCATAGTTTGTGATTCATTAGACTTCATCAATCAGAAGGAAATCAAAATATTACTCTTTTAGTGATTTTGTACAT
Source organism: Pinus albicaulis (assembly GCA_034641835.2). Taxonomy (NCBI): domain Eukaryota; kingdom Viridiplantae; phylum Streptophyta; class Pinopsida; order Pinales; family Pinaceae; genus Pinus; species Pinus albicaulis. Next base: position 30,651 of record JAXQQM020071889.1, on the reverse strand, counting down.
CAATTTATATATTTTTCATTATGTCTCCTTAGTAATGATGTAGTCGCAAGGATATCAATAGAAATTAAAATAATTTTGCATTTGAGTGAATAGTCAAAATTTGGATATAAGTATTTATATTATAATCTCACAGAGATCAAAGTTTATGTTTGTGATTTTCCACCATACAAATTACGAGCTTTTGTTCCCATGAGGATTTTTTCTCTATAATTCAAAAGAAAAAGCATGAATATGGATGAAATTCATTTTTTGTCTAGAAAGAAAAACATTGAGTTCAAAGTAAAACTTGAAATTTTTCCATTCATAGTAAATACCATAGCAGTTGATAAGGAGGTGGAAAATATATTAAATCAAATGAAGTTTAAATTGAGTTCCAGGTGGAATTATGCCCTTTGAGAGTAATTTCATCTATTAGACTTGAGAAAATATCTTCGCTATATACTCATGTCTAAAAACCATAAATTAACCAATATGATAATAAGGAAATATGGGAGGAAAACACTCTCCAAGAGGTTGAAGGGAATGTTTCAAGTAAAAAATTATTCGCGACTCTAGGAGTTAAAAGTTAAGAGTCAAAGAGACGAAGTAAAAGTATGTCTCCCAGTGGTTTAGGTTCAAAATAAGCATAATTCAAAGTTTTTAAGAAGAGAAAGATAGTGAATATACAGGAAGAATCTTGACAGGCCACAAATATAGAAGTGTCTACTACAGTCATGTTACCAAGCAATCCTTTGTTCACTTTGCAACAAAATGATGAAACAATTTCTAATGTATCTACTTCCCCTTCTTCCGATGAACAAATTATTTTGTCTAGATTCAGAGAAATTAAGAAGAAGAATGAATTTATAAATAATTATACCTATTCTAATTTCTAGAAACAAACTTCTACTATAGAAACCACATTTTTATCCTCACTAGACCCTAACAGATGAGAATTTCAATTCGTATTTCTTGAGCCAAAAGTCCCTATTCCAAAAATAGTAGAGGATTACAAGGCTTTCATGTTTCATTTTGATACAAAATAAATTCATATGATAGATCGATTGATATACAAAAACATTCTAGTGAAATGATATGTTCTTCTCTAACAGATTCTACAATAGCTCCTTCAAAACTACATGCTTATTTGAATAATATTTATTCTTAGATTAAATTAGAAAAAATTTCATCACTAGCAAAGGATATAAGGATAAAATATTTACAAGAAATTATAATAGAATTAGGATTATATATTACTGATGTTGATGTTTCTCAAGAAATTATTAAATACATAAATGCATACATTCAATCACTATGAAATGTTTTGAAATTACCAAAAATAGAACATACTATAGCTAAAAAATTAGGACAATTAGAGAAGGAAAAAGAGAATATGTTGTGTATGATTATTGTAGTGGTGGTTTTGGTGTATGAGTGTAATAAAACACTGATGCTTGGTAGGAGTGGTTTCAACCTACAAGCTATGGTCACAAGTAGAAAATATGATTACCAGGTTAATGAACAAATGCCAATATATAAAACACAGTAAATTATGAAATATAATATGTTGTAAATAAGAAGAAGAAACAAAACTATAATGAAACAAAAACACAAGCTCCAATGATTCAAAATAGTCAATAATACAAACAATGGAATAATTCCCTATTATTGACTATTATTAGTAAGAAAGGTAGAATGTTACACACTTGCTAAAGGACCCTTAGAGCTATGGAGCTCCATGACCCAATGCAAGGAGTATAATTGCTTGAGCTACAGGCCTCTGAACTGAGTTACAATGAGGCTCGAGGGCCTATTTATTATTTAGAAACAAGGGAAATCCTAAACAGCCAAAACCCTAACCCTAGGAGATGAAGCGCCAAAACTATGGGCCCCGTTTGGGTAAATTGGTGTTTCAACTTCCCAGGGGCGTAACTTTGGCATACGATCTCCATTTGATGCGTACCATACCTCGTTAGAAATATCTATCCGAGGAATATGATCTCCGTTTTCCAAAACGTCATTTATGGCCTCAAAATGTCTTTGGAAGTTCGTGGACCGAAAAACTCGCTAAAAATAGTAAGTTGTACTTAGAACCAAAAAAATGAAAGAGACAATGGTGGGGCCCCAAGTGGAATAGGGTGTGGGTGACCACCAATATCCACCGGATCATTCCTCCCCCCTTAGGAAGCAATGGTCCCCATTGCGTTAAGTTCCTCCATGAGATGAGGAAATTTCTGCTGAACTTGGTCCCTGGTGAACCACTTTCCTTGGTGCAAGAGTTGGCCAGCTTTGACAACCCGATACAGTTGGATCTTTTGTTGGCGAGTGTTCTTGATTTGCATGTCCATGATACAATCTGTGGTGGCCTGTTCCATGCAGTCTGGGTTTAACTCTGTTGGTGTGAGTTGTTCTGCAATGTCCGAGGTGTCTAGTAGAGGTGGGAAGTAAGGACGAAGGCAATCCACATTGAAGACTGGGTGCAGACCAAGGAATGGTGGAATACTGAGCTCGAAGGAATTGTTCCCTACAACCTTGATGATGGTGTACAACCCATATCGGAGCGGGAAAAGCTTGTGGTGGGGTCCAGTGAGGTGCTCCTTCTGCAAATGTAGCCATACTTTGTCGCCCACCTGGAAGTTGTGTGGCACCTGGTGTTGATCATGGCGTTGCTTGTACTTGGCATTGGCTCTGTGCAATATATCATGAACCAGTTGGCAGATGTGTTGAATGCACTCCATGAACCTACTATATTTGTCAACTTCATATTGGACATGAGCTTAATTGCCCTGAGCGACTGCAAATGGCATGGCTATGTCAATTGGACATAGTGGCTGGAATCCTAAGCCCACCTGACAGGGGCTATGGCCGATTGAACAGTGGAAAGCCCAATTATAACTATGTTTTACATAGGGGAGGCTCTTGTCCCATGTGTGTGGATTCTTTTAATTGTACATGTGCAGAATGTGTACAATCATTCTGTTGACGACCTCTATCTAGCCATCTGTTTGGGGATGGAAATTTGTGGAATTGGTGAGTTTGGTATCCAAAACTGACCAGAGGCTGGACCAAAATGTGCTGAGGAACCTACTATCCCGATCTAATATGATATATTGTGGGATCCCAAAGTGCACCCACACTCATTCAAAGAAGAGTTTAGCAGTGGCTTCTGCTGTGATATTCTTCTTAAAGGCTACCATAATGGCCATCTTTGAGAATCTGTCAACGACCACAAAAACAAAATCATTTCCCTACTTAGTAGAAGGTAGGCCCGACATTTAATCCATGGATATGGATTCCCAAGGTCAACTAGGAGTAGGTAGCAGAGTATATAGGCCTTGCTTCTTGATGGTCAGTTTGGCAATGGAACAAGCAGTGCAGGATCTAATTTGCTTCTTGACATCCTTTCGAAGGTTCGACCAATAGAAATACTTCTGCAAGATTGCTACTATTTTCTCGACCCCAAAATTACCAATGACTCGGTTTTAGTGTGCTTCCCATATCATCTTGGCATGCTCACTTGAAGGAACACAAAGGTTTCCCAGGTGACATAAAAGTGCATCTTGGAGGTGAAAATTTGGAACTTGTGTACCCCCCAGGAGTGCCTTGTAACTGTGGCCAAATTTTGGGTCACTCTCATAGAGAAGAGGCCAATCAGAAGTCTCATGCCCACAAGAGTTGAGCATGGTGCTCAGCACCACAATTGGTGGTCGGCTGAGGTAGTCTGCAACATTATTGGTGCTACCCTTCTTGTACTTGATGTTCTAATGAAACTGTTGCAGATATGTGGAACACTTCTAATGGTGATCATTCTGCAACTTCCCTTGTGTCTGTATGAACTGCAGGAGCGGATGGTCTATGTGGATGATTTTTTCCTTCCCCAAAATTTAATGCTTCCATTATCGACAAGCTTGCACAATGGAATACATTTCTTTGTCAAAAGTGGGATACTTGTGAACTATGTCAGAGAATGTCTCACTGTGATATGCTAATGGATGTCCCTGTTAAGTAAGAACTACCCCAATAGCATAGTTAGAGGCATCTGTCTCGATCTCAAATGGCTGTTGCAAGTCTGGTAAAGTGAGCACTGGGGCAGAATAGAGGCGATTTTTCAATTCTATGAATACCTTTTGTTGAGGTTCTGACCAAAATAATTTTTCTCTCGCTCCTCCCTTGGTGACTTGGCTCAAGGGCCAAGTGATATGAGAGAATCCCAACACGAACCTCTGGTAGAAATTAGCAAGACCTAGAAAGCTACGAAGCTCTATTATAGTGGTTGGGGCTGGCCAATCCTGAATGAATTGGAACTTGGCTGGATCCACATGCACCCCCCCTTCGTCAATAATGTATCCCAGATATTGAACTTGGGTCATGCCAAAAGTGCAGTTCTCCAAATTTTCACACAACTTGCATTGTCGTAGTGTTTGGAGGACTTGTCATATGTGGTGAAGGTGCTCTTCCCAAGTCAGGCTGAAGATCAAAATTTCATGCACGTACACCACTACAAATGAGTTGGTGAATGGCCGCAAGATGTCATCCATCATCCTCATGAAGGTTGCGGGAGAATTCGTCAACCTAAAAGGCATGACCAGCCATTTGAAAAGGCCTTCCTTGGCTTTGAAGGAAGTCTTCCACACATCGGAGGGTTCAATCGGTACCTGGTGATACCCCAAATTCAAGTCAATCTTGCTGAAATATTTTTCACCTTTGAGTTGGTTCAGAAGGTCATCAATCTGTGGGATCAGGTACCTATTCCAGACAGTGATCTTGTTCAGTGCCTGATAGTCAATACAAAGTCTCCACGTCCCATCCTTCTTCTATACCAACACGATCGGGCTCCCACAGGGCGACGAACTTGGTCAGATGTCACCATTCTATAGTAGCTCCTGAATCTGCCTCTTGATTTCATCATTCTCCATAATAGAGCGCCGATAGGTCAATCCATTGGGTAGCAATGCACCTAGGGTAAGATCAAGTGGGTGCTAGACTTGACAGTGTAGAGGAACCCATGTGGGTGAGGTGAAGATGTCCCCGTACTCCTTCACAACCTTATCCATTTGTTGTTGTCATGCAGAGGAGCCCTATTTGGAGGTCGTGGCCATAGTCTTCTTCTTGCCCTAGGGGTATATCATCAGGAAAACAAATTTCCTGGTTTGGGAAATGAGCTTACTGCATTGTTTTGCAGTAACCAAAGAGATAGCAATAGGAGGTGGTACCTCTGGTATCTTGTAAAACTTATTTCCAAAAGTAATAATAACAGCACGAGGCCAAGACTCATACACAACATGACACTTCCACAAGTATGGTTGTCCTAATAATACATCAGAAACATCAATAGGATCAACGTCACATAATACCTCATCCGTGAAGGGCTTGATGCTATAGGGAAGGCGACACTGTTGGCTGACGCAGAGATCTCGTCCTTGGTGAAGCCACCCGATGGTGTATCGATGTGGATGAGCTGTGGTTGGCAAGCCAAAACACTTCATAGTGTATACTGAAATGAGGTTCTTTTGGCTCCCATTATCAACAATTAACTGTACCAAGGAGCCCTTTACCCACATCTGGGAGTGGAAGAGATGCTCCTCCTCCTCTGAATCTTCTGTTTCCTCCTTCTAGATCTTCGTAGTGGCAACAGTGGCATTGGGCTCCACATAAACAATTTGTTTCCCTTTGTCATTCTGCTTGTCAGGTTCTGATTCAGAGTCAAAGCATGCATCTGACTCAGAAGCCCGCATCTCGGCCACCAGCGACTGCTTGGGCAGACACTCACTTGTGTTGTGAGTGGAGCTCTTATGGAACTCACACCACTTTCTCGTGTCCTTCTTTGGCTTTGCGGTGTTGTTCTTTACTTTTGGCTTCGACAGGTTGTCTTGAGTCACCATGCCTTGGCTCTATCCTTTGTTCTGTGGTTTGGGAGCACCTTTCCCTTGCTTTTGATTCACAGATCCAAAGTCTTGCTTCTTCTATTTGAATTTCTGCTCAATCTTGGCAGCATATCAGTTTGCCATACCAAGCAAGGAGATGTCGAGGAAATCCATTTCCTCTTGAATGTATCTATGCAGAAAACTATGATACTTTAGCACCAGATGTTTCTTTGAATATTTGATACCCAACTTTGTGTGCAGGGTATGGAACAGATTCTTCAGCTCATGCACATCTTGATCCCTTTGTTATTGCAGGGTGGTCCATTGTATGTACTTGTCCTCATAGCTCCCCATGGGATAGTATTGTTCCTTGATGGTGTCTGAGAAAGAATTCCAAGTGGGTACGGCTGAGAACATAGAGGGTTCTGCCTCATCCTTTTTCTCACAGTGGGTTTCCCACCAGTACTTAACATGGGGGGCAACTTTGAGGAGTGCAAAAATAATCTTCTCCCTGTCGGAAAAGTCATGAACCAAGAAATACCCTTCTAATAGATTCAACCATCTATCTACAACATCTACATCTATTTGACCCTCAAATATGGGAATGTAAAAATTTACTTGTACCTTAAAAGGAGTCACACCTCCAGAGTGGTTGCTGGATGTAGATGCGCTGCCGGTGGGCAGCCATTGAAGGATCTGGGAAAAGTTATCCATCATCGCGTTCTCTTCTTTTTCGAGGGCCTCCTCGAGAAATATTTTGATAGGATCTCCTACTCCCTCATCTTTCTTTTCATCCCCCATGGGCATCTATCGGGTTTTGAGAGGTTGATCTTGCAAATGTTCCACCAATTCGAGCCCCAACTCCTTATACCCTGACCTCGTTGGGGACATGCAAAGAAGGATCGAGAAAAAACATACCGCTCTGATATCACTAATCTGGATTTATGCAGGAATGCAATATAATAAACACATAACCATAAATATAAAGATGCAGCGGAAATAACACTTCATTTCATTAATATCAATGAACTGAAATTTGCTTACAGACGGAATGGAAATAAAACTAGCTAGGGCGCTGGTAGCTGTCTCTGAGAAGAGATGTGGCAGCTACAGGCCTCTAAACTAAGTTACAATGTGGCTCGAGCACCTATTTATTATTTAGAAACAATGAGATATCCTAAGCATCCAAAACCCTAACCCTAGGAGATGAAGCGCCAAAACTATGGGCCCCGTTTGGGTAAATTGGTGTTTCAATTTCCCAGGGGTGTAACTTTGGCATACAATCACTGTTTGACGTGTACCATACCTCGTTAGAAAGATCTATCTGAGGACTACAAATTTTGAGTGAGAAACATCAGTCCATGGACCCATGTTGCTCTCTGTTTTCCCAAAAAACTTCATTTAGGGCCTCAACATATCTCCAGAAGTTCAGGACTCAAAAAACTGCTAAAAATAGTAAGTTGTGCCGAAACTGAAAAACTAAAAGAGAAAATGGTGGGGCCCCAAGTGGAATAGGCGGGTGACCACCAATATCCACTTGGATCAGTAGATCAATTTTTCCATCATGAACATATGTTTGTCCTCTGGGTCTATATCTAAATCCATGTTTGTAAATTAGAAAAAGAGGTCACTGTGTCTGTTCAATCAATTCAAGGTCTTCCACCAGTGGAGTCATTTGGTATTTTGGGAGTTTCAAAGTGTGGAGTTGGTAGGTGGATGTTTCTAGCTCTTTTGGAGGTAAAATGTTTTATGGTCCACCACCATGTACCAATCTAAAAATGTTTTGGGTTTTTTCTGAGTTTTCAAGATGTATAAAATGCATTTCACTTTGAAATTCCGTGGTGGAGTCGCCAAAAATGTTAGTTCCCTGTAATTTGCAAGATTAGAAAATAAAAACTGGAGAGAGAACACTTGAACCACTTTTGGATTCTAGGATCTAGCCCTCCTGAATCTGGAGAGGGATCTCTCCAATAAGTGCAAAGATTTGATTTATCTTTAAGCCTTTGGGTATGATATTAGGCTAGTTATGAAGACCGAGGGTTTTTATTTGTTTTGGATGGTTGAGCATGATTTTAGTTGAGTGGAAAATCCTAAAATGGAAAGAGTTTCAAATCTGTGAAGTTGCAAGCAATAAGAACAAGATTTGGCTGATTAGATAGATATAACACTGGTTTTTAGTCCATTGGGCTATGGAGTCATAAAAGGGTTTAATTGAGAAAAAATTTCAAGAGTGGTCCAAGGGGAAAGTCATATATATCACAATATCATTGAGATTAAAATGATGGAATGGAACAATAAAAGTGTTGGAGGGGTGGAAACAGATAATAATTTCAACTAGGATTTATAGTCTGTCCAAACAAGAAAAGCATTTTAATCAACTGTTTAAAACCAACCAAAGGGTAGGGCTCACCGTAAACCTCTTTGGACAAGATTGTATTCAAGATAGCTCAAGAGAAAAACAATCCAGAAATACTCATAATTAATTTTAGAAAGGATGAAAACAAATAAGAGAAACAAAGTGCAACTTAAGATCAGATAAGATACTTTTAAATCTAGTCTGCTTTCAACATACACTTAGGGAAACTTTCAGAATCTACCTTTGGAGAAAGAAGCTAGAAAACAAGGCACACCATCACTTTTCTAGTCTGAATTTACAAAGAAAATAATGAAAATAACATCCAAGAACAATGTTTAAAGTAAACAGTAGGATGAGGGAACACCAACATTCCTATCTTCTTGATTGTATTGAATCATTCTTAAATAAACAATATGGAGGAAAACATTGAGATAAAGCTTAGCAGTCAGAGAAGGGTACTGTAAATAGTAAATCCTAACTCTATGATTTTTGTTCTATATTAGATAATAATGTACCAAATGGAATACATGAGAGAAAAAACAATAACAAATAAAGAAGCACTTCACCAGTGATATAGACTAGGATCGGAAGAATCAGCTTGTATATTGAAGTCAAACCAGTTACATTCTTTAAGTCCAATGTTTCAGTTTAGAAATAATCTTCACTTCTCATCCTAACTTATTTAATCACAAACAGAGCTTAAAGAGCCTTTGAACACTATTTACACATAGAAAATTCAAGCACAAGTATATTTCAAAGTTCTGCAACCAACATTGTCTCATCTTCTACAAAAGTATTTATAGAAGAAATGAAGAGGTGGGATAGGATAAAATATCTTCACGGTTAAATTAATACAAATTAATGCTTCTCGGTATTTGAGGGGCTCAATGGAGAATTTTACAGATGTTTCCTCTGTATTAATTGTTTTACATTAAGAAATAAGCTCGACGGGGTGATTTTGTTGACTTTTAAGGCTCTGTGTCATTTTGTAATAACTCTGCTGATAGTTTAGTTTCTTTGATTGGTAATAACTATTCAGATGCATTGGGAAAATATCTTTTGTTTTTTCCATTACTCGGCCTTCTATTTAATGCTTTGAAGCTATAGGTGGCATTAGGTAGTTGAGAGGAATCAATTAGTCTCTGATGTGGCAGTGGAGGCTCTCATGGATTGATGGATATTTTTATTTTCTTTAAACACTGTTAATTTGCTTTACTTATGTGTATTAGGATTAGTTAGGTCTAAACTCTATCTTCGGCTCTTTAAGTATGTTTAATTTAGTGGATTAGGCTTTTGATTGTCGATCTTAGCTGTAATCCACCAAAACTGTGATTTAACCTTCAATTCCTCAGTTCTGGTTGGATTTGATCTTCAATACTGATACTTTATATTTCAATTATGCATTGTTGTGTCTTGTTGATGTTTAGGTGGGACAGGGGATTTATAGAGCTGCCAAAATTCATGAGACACCAAAAAACGTGGTGTTGCAACCCTGTGGAACAATCTCTTTAATAAACAAAATCCTGGAGGATCGTCATCCTTGACTTTTATTTTCTTTTTAAAACATTTGAAAAACCTTCAAAACCTGCAGAAACAAAGAAATATTAATAAATCTTACGTATTTTTTGGTTTAACTGCTTCAAAGGCTGAAGTTAGGAGTGTGGCCATTGGATGACAGCATCTAATGGCATAGATTACGCGTTGAGGTTCAAAGGAGGCGGTTGGAAGATGGTGGGAAAAAATAAGTCAAGGTCGTTGATCTACAGAGATCAATGGTCGGGAGTGATCCAGGTTCATATAATGAAAAAGGGTCATTTTTATCGAAAATATAAGAAATACAAATGAAAATAGTGAAAATCCCTTCGGGCGGAGGAAATATGCATTGAGGAAAATTGGGGTTTCTTGGATGATGGTGGGCCGCCGGATCAGATTTGGCCCTAGATATCAACGGTTAAGATTGATCTAAGAAGTCCTTTGGTGAAGGTAGAGGGTGATAGTGTAAGGGCCATATTGAATACTGGCCGTTGATCTGTAGAGATCAATGACGGATGTGAAACGTGATGCGATGAAATAAAAATGGGGGAAACGGTTTCGGGTGGGGAAACTGGCAGTATCACGCAGCAAAAAGGCGGGTAGGTAGTTTTTTCTTTTCGAACGCAATATGTGTCATAGGGAAACACGTAGCATTTCAATGTCACCCATATCATGTAGCTATTGATAAATTAACCTTCGTGGTTAAATTTACGCGAAAATGCGCGTCAACCATTAGATCTGGGACCTTAGATTGGACGGTGGGGAGTGAGCGCGATATTGGATAGATGCAAAGGTGGAAGCAAGTTGGGTGGTTTTAATATGTTCCATTGGATCAGAGATTTAGACAGCTGAGATCAAATATGGAGTTAAAGGAATATATATGTGAGGTGGAGAAATGGTCAATATGGGCCGTTGATCTGCAGAGATCAACAGTTGAGATTTCACCAAATTTTTTTATAAAGCGAGATGTATGAAATTTAACAAAGGTGGCAGGGAAAGATCTCGACCGTCAAATATTTACACATGGACGGCCCAGATGCAATCAGAGCTTTGCAATCGGCAGGGGCAATGGACAGGGGAGTGCCGATGCGATTGGCTGTGGACTGTTAATCTGCGGATCAGATCAACAGTGGGAAATGAATCGGGGGACAGCCAATCGAAGGTTGCAAATAAAATATTAAGTGCACTCAAAGAAAAATTCTAATGTGAGATTGCGCTGGTTGTTTGGTTGGTCCAAAATCAATGGTGGAGAACAACTCTGACCAATGAATAGATGGTTTCTATATAAAATATAAAAATCAGATTGTAAAAGAAATACAAAGGGAAAATGCGCATCGGGAGGGTTTTATTGAATACTTAGTGCCCGATTGCAGGGCCTTTCGGATGTATGGAAAATATAAAGGGACCGGTATTTAAATGTATAAAGGTCCAATCGCATCGGAACAATGGATCCGTCCTTTTAAATCTACCCATTATAAAATCTCTAATGCGAGATCCTGTTGAATGTCGATCAGCTTTTTAGATCGACGGTCCTTATCACTCAAAACATTGAACTGGCAGGTTTAGAATAAAACTTAGAAAAAAGGGTTTTTATGAATTTAGAAAGGGAAAAAGTGATCGGGAATGTTTTATTCACAAATTTTAGCACCCGATTGCGGGCTTTGCGGTTATATTAAGCGGAAATGGGGTCGGGGGTTTATAAACAAAGGGGCTCATCGGATCGAAGGTTTTATAAAACACAAATACTTGAGCTCACCGATTGTTTCCGATGTGATAAGCGCCCGATGTGTCTAGCGCTTGGTTCTAAGGTGTGGGTTTATGTGGGGAAGTGGTTTAGGACTTAGCCCAAAGGGGCTTAAGCCTATAGTCAAAAGAGTTATTTTTTATGAAATTTTCAAGGATTTTTGATGGATTTGGGGGTTTTGGTAAGGTTAAAAAATGATTTTTAAACCTTATAAAGGGTTTTTCATGAAGGGGAAATGGGAATAAATGAAAAATGAAGGAATTTTATAGGAAAAAGGGAAATAAAAGGAGGTTAATGATGAAGGTAAAAATGGGGATTTTTGCAACAGTCTTTTCTTCATGAAAACAACAGAATTTCTGAGTTTAAAAGGGAAACAATAGTGAATATTAATTAGAAGACATGATGTCTACACAAGACTTCAAGAGATAACAATTTTTTGCAATAAAACTTGTTTCTTGAAGGCTTAAAAAATGATTTATCCACCATTTGATATGACAAATTTTATAGGTGGCTAACACTATTGAAATTAATATTCACCACCGATGTATTATATTTTCATAACCATTCATTTTTATCCTTTGACGTGACAAGTGGTTTATGTGCTTCAATGTGACATGTGGAAATAAAATGGTAATTAAATAACACAGTATTCAAAATTATAAGATGAACCTAGAATTTTCATTGCTCATATTTATAGTTCTTCCAAATATGCAATAATACAATACCTATAATTTCCTACAATGACCATAAAGTGGATCTCAATCTCCCCTACAATGTGTCTTTTTTCCTAATACGTTGTGCATTTCACCATTGTTACAAGGGAAAGAAAGTTCTCATCATTAATAGGTTTCAAAGTGGATGTTCTTATGGATATAATATGACACTAGTTGAGGATATATGGCACCATATATCCTTCACCTTCACTTGTGTCATGTTGTAACTATTTTTTACCCATGCAATTTATTTTTAAATTTTATATTTTTCAAAATAAAAAATAGGTAATTTATTTGAACTCTCTAAAAAACCTTGGAATATCTTTATAAATGTCACTTTAATTAAATTTTTGGAGCAATAAATTTCATTTAGTGGTTATTTGAATAATACCACAAGAAATTATCAATCGATAAATTTCCAACGACATATACTCTTTTCGTTGCAATCAACAATCAAGAATCCAATGCGAGATCACGTTGCACTCTCAAAATTTAATGAAGCATGGGAGATTCTTCTGAGATCACATTGCACTCTCGACATTTAATGAAGAGTGGGGTAAACAAAATTGTTTTAAAAAACCTAATCATAAATACACCTGACTCAGTTATCAATTCTAGCCCCCTCCCCCCCCCCGTCAGATATTACTTACAGCCAGGCCCTCCCCCACAAATCACTTTCTTCTTAATGTTTCCTTCCACTACCTCTTCACACATTTCATCCCTCCCACCAAATTAGCAATAGATATTTAATTCAATCATTTTAATGATCTAGTTGTTATATCATTAAATTCATTCTTGTCAATATTCCGATAGATATTTTTCGTTACGATAACCATTAATTTAACTATATACTATCCAAACTATTATTCTTAACGTTATTATCCTCCATCAACTGTATCATTTTCCTTCATCTCTCCAGTGTTTGTAGAAGTGTTGAGTGACAAAATTTTTGGATTGTGAAGTTGACCACATTAAGAAGAAATTATATAAAAGGGTACTCATAATTCCTTATTTTTCTCTTAATTCAAAATGACTATTGAAAGTGAAGATATATGATGTATATTGAAAACATAATTCTTCCCTTGGTCCCTAATTTAAATGAATTTCCTCTTGTAGATCTCGGTTTCAAGGCCATAGAACCCAAATGTGAATTTGAGTTATATGAATTTCATAATTGGGCATTTCACAAAATTGGAGACTTTAGTGATGAATTCATATTTTGGGAATTCCTCTTACCCAAATTTGTTTTCTCTCAAACTCATCATTTCCGTGAATTTTTTCCTTACTGTGAAAATCATTATCTACCCAACCAAAGAGTAATAGAAGATAGAAATGGTGAATCCTTCTTCTTCATAGCCCCAAAATCTATTTGTTGTCCTTTCAAATTAACACTCCAAGTTCCCTTCACACATTTTCAATTTATGAAATAATGGAAATATATGAAAAACTTACCTTTTAGTAGCAAGCTACTATCTTTGAGTTTTTTATGCCAAAAGGATCTAAATTACCTCATCATAATCCACCATATTCTTCATTAATATGTCTAGAAATGTTGAGACAAGAAATTTCTATGATTTTTTTCTTTTAGGATACCAAAGTGATGAATGGGCGATGAATTCATCTTAGGGTTTATGTTTGTTGGAAATATGATGCAGAGTGTTGTCCTTGATGGCAACCCCCTGAATGAAGATGAAGACATGCGACTGTTGACATGTTTTGTCCTTGATGGCAATCCACTTGATGAAGTTATTCTTGACTTGATGGACTTGGTAAATGATGTAAATCTGATGTGATATGATGTTTGTTGAACAATATGATGAAGAAAGTTGTTCTTGAATGGCAACCCACCTGATGAAGATGATGGCAACTTACTTGATGAAGTTGTGCTTGCTAGAATATGTTCTTGATGAAGAAAATATGATGTATCTACAGTGTGTACAGAAGGCAATGAAGAAAGGAATTCAGCATGTGCTAAATCTTGATGAAAAGAGTATGTCTCTAGGAATACGCGGATTTTCCTAAGGGAAGTCGCGTATGCACGCGGGAATAAACGTTCCAAGTAGCGTATGGGCAAAAAGTGCTCATAAAGTGCAAAAATAGGGGCCCATGGTATTGAAGGCTCATGGTATTGATTTGGCTCGTGGTATTGAAGGCTCATGGTATTGCTTTGGCCCGTGGTATTGAAGGCTCATGGTATTGCTTTGGCCCGTGGTATTGAAAAAGGATAAACCTATATAAGGAGAATAAATTCATTGTGCAAATCATGAGTGTGGGTGCAAGATGTCTGAGCTTGAATGAATACTTCTCTCTGAAGTATATCTGAATGGAAAGGGTTACACTTGAATGATAAATCTGAATGTATGATGCACCAATGATGAAGAAGGGGATCTAGATCTGAAATGTACTTATATCTACTAGATCTGCTTATGGAAGGCTTAGATCTGAATTGAGGCGAACATCTGTCTGAAGTAAAAGGGTAAATCTGAACAGAATTGCTGATCCGAAGAAGTATGCTGCTTTATAATGATTGAAGATCTATACGCTACTTAGACGCAGAGGAAGCGCGTATATACGCGGCTTCGCTGAAGAAAAAGCGCGTATGCGCAATAAAATTGGCTTTGTAATTTATACAGAGGTATACGCGAGTTTGTGTGGACGGAAGCGCGTATATACGCGACATCAGTGAAAGGAAAGCGCGTATGCAAACTAGGGTTTGCTGAAGTCTGTGGTAAGAAATGTCTGATCTAATCTGCTGTGTTGCTGCTATCTGCATTCTACTGTTCTGAGTTGCCTGTATCAGTTTGGTTGTATGGTTGAGCTTGAAAGAATGAAAAGGGTCTAGTCTGAAAATATAATGAATCGTGGCCTGCAAGTTGTGTTCTATTGAAGTTGTTGGATCCAGTGTGAAAATTGATGAAACGTGGTCCAAGGTGGTGCTGAAGGTTGTAGCCTTCAGTCAGGGGGTTGTAGCTCCCTTCCAGGTGAGGCTGGTAAACGAGATCGGGGGGTCGTAGCTCCCTTCCAAGTGAGGCTGGTAAACGAGATCGGGGGGTCGTAGCTCCCTTCCAGGTGAGGCTGGTAAACGAGATCGGGGGGTCGTAGCTCCCTTCCAGGAGAGGCTGGTAAACGAGTCAGGGGGTTGGAGCTCCCTTCCAGGAGAGGCTGGTAAACGAGCGCGGGTGGGTGCCTGCGTGCTGGTAGGAGTCTGCACCAGCACATATGTTGTAAGATGTTTTCTCTATAATAAAATATTGAAGGCTGAGCAACTGCAGCGGTGGTTTTCTCCCGACTTGGGTTTCCACCTAAAAATCCTGGTGTTCATGTGTGATGCTTTGTGTGATGGTTTATTCTGTTATTGCTGCACATGTTTACTGTTTATTGAATATCTGATGAATAAATGAGGGAATGATTTAAGTGAAGAATTAATGACATAATTAGTTCTCTGAGTATACGCGATTTTAATAAATGGTATCCGCATATATACGCTAGTATGTTTCAGGAAAGTAGCGTATGGGTTTTGAAGTAAAGAAAAGTAAAAAGTTTTGAATATGCTGTAAATACTGATTCACCCCCCCCTCTCAGTATTTTTCCCAACAATTGGTATCAGAGCAGGTTCTTCTGCAGAAGCTTGATCGCTTGAAGAAGATCCGTCGCCATGGGAAGTCAAGAAGGAGTGATGTCTATAAAGCCACCTCTATTCAATGGAAGCAATCTGATATTTTGGAAGGTACGAACAAAAGCATATCTGCAAAGTCTTGGTGCAGATGTATGGGCAATCGTGGAAGAAGGTTATCAATACCCAGCAAGTATTCCTACCGATGCAGCAGAAAGGAAGAAATATGAAATCAATGCCAAAGCGTGAATGTGTTGTTAGGAAGCATGTCTGAATCTGAATTTGCTAAAGTGATGCAGCTACATTCAGCAAAATAAATATCGGACAAAATCATTCTGAGCTATGAAGGAGATACAAAGGTAAAAAGTGCAAAACTCCAAACTCTCAGAATTGAATATGAAAATTTGAAGATGCATAGTGATGAGAATGTTGCCAATTTCTTTCTTCGTCTAGATGATATTGTAAATCGAATGAGAAATTTGGGTGAAACCATAACTGATACTACTCTGGTGGAAAAGGTCTTAAGATCCTTGACTTCTAAATTTGACTCTAAAGTTTCGGCTATTGAAGAAAGGCAAGATCTGCAAACTCTTTCTATTGTTCAATTGCATGGTATTCTGACTGCTTTTGAAATGAGACAAGGAGGTCCTTCTCAAATCAGAGAAGCTGCTTTTAAGGCATCTACAAAAGGAAAGGAAAAGGAAGTTGTCAAAGAATCCAGCTATATATCCGATGAAGAAGAAGCGAATTTCGTGAGAAAGCTCCAACCAGGTACTGGAAGATTCAAAGGTAAGCTTCCCTTCAAATGTTTTGAGTGTGGAAAAGTTGGTCATTATGCTGCTAAATGTCCTTATAGAGAAAAGCATGGTAAAGGGAAACAATTTGAAAAGAGAAAGAGTTATTATGCAAAAGAAGATGATGATGAAGTGTCCAGTGACGATGAAGAAGATTCTGACCATGATCTGAAAGTGCTCATGGCAAAGAAGCAAAAGAAGAAGGTTACTCAAGGAAAGGAGATACCTCAGAAATCATGTATAGAAAAAATTGAAGAAGATGAAACAGATTCTGATGAAGCTCTACAAGTGCTCATGGCAAAGAAGAAAAAGAAGAAGGCTACTCGAAGCAAGGAGATATCTCAGAAAATAGAAGAAGATGAATCAGATAGTGATTGGGGTCATCCTTTGCATGATCTTGGTGGTACAAAAAATAATGAAGTTTGTGAAAGTAGTGTTTTGGAAATAGAGAAAGCTCTCAAGATCAAAGATGAAGAACAACAAAGAGCAATTGATAAGAAAGATTCTATCAACAAAGAGATGATCTCTCAAATGAAAGAACAAATAGAAATGCTGAATGGTCAGGTGAACAAGTATCAAAATCGTATTAAAGAACTAGAAGCAGAAATCAACGATCTAAATGTAGATCTCGAAAAATCAAGCAAGAAGAATGAAGGACTTGAAGCTGCAATCATCTTTCTACAAACAGATCTTGAAGCATCAAATAAGAAGAATGAAGAACCTCTGTCATTTGAAAAGGAAGGCCTTGAAGCAGAAATCATCTCTCTCAAAGAAGATCTGGAAAAATCAAATAAGAAGAATGAAGAGATGCAACAAACATGTGAAGGAAATGAAGATTGGTTGAAAGAAGAGATTCTAAATCTGAAGGATCAAGTTGAAGATGGAAGAAGAAAAGAAGAAAGCATGACAAAGCAATGTCAAGCCTTGGAGGTTGAGGTAAATATTCTCAAAGGTAAATTACAAGAAAAGGTTAAACTTTTGAGGTTTCATGATAGTACTAACATTTTGGACAATATTCTGAGTAATCAAAGGTCTCCTGCTATCAAACATGGTCTTGGTTTCCATGAAGCTGTTAAAGGAGAATCTAGCTCACAAGGAAGTGCCAAAAATTCAGAAGATGTCAATGCAAAATCTGATGTGTTGAAAGAAACAAAAGATCAACCAACAATCATGAATTCTCAAAGGAATTCATTCAAGAACGTTGAATGTTTTAAATTTCATAACTATGGGCATGTTGCAGCAAATTGCAGAAGCAGAACAATTCAGCCACAAACAAACAGATTCTATTCAGAAAGGTACTTTGGTAGCTTCAAGGGATATTGTTTCTCATGTAACAAGTATGGACATAAAGCAGCTGATTGTAAAAGGAGGAAGATTAGAAATACTCATTATGATTCTTATGCTTATTTCTCTGGTCACATGAGATGTTATTCTTGTAACAAGTATGGACATGTAGAAAAGGAATGCAGGTTGAACAGATATGAGAATTTGGATAACTTCCAGCACTCAAATAGAAAGTTCAAACAAATATGGAAAAAGATGGAGGACCGATCAGAAACGTAGGGAATTCTGACCCTACTGCAGTCATCCGCTTCTGAAGCTGACTTTTCTTATTGACTGCAGGAATGATGTGGGATACATTATGAGATTGAGTAATGTATCGTCACAGGGGGAGCAATGTATGATGTCTCTCATGGTTGATTTGATTTTTCTGGTTATATGTATTTCTGACAGAGCATCTGATATGAAGAAGACAGGTACAGGAGTTACAAGTTCAGGAGAAGATGAAAGAATGTGAAAAATTTCTATGCTTCACTTTCCATACGCGGGTTCGATGAACAAAAGTTGCGTATACACGCGAGTTCCAGCAGACACAGTCGTGTATGCATTAATGATAAGAGAATTCATATGATAGCTGAAGATCTGGAGCAGTGGCTCAGGGGGAGCATCAGTCTGACTGTTAATAACTGTGTTATTGACTCAGAAACAGCTTAATTTCTCAGTTCTAAATAATGATGATATGATACATGGTTTCTTGTGTTGAAGATTGTGGATGAGTCCTGTTTGCTTGTTGATGAAGAGTATTCATTGTTGAGATGAAAGTCCTATAATTTGGAGATAAGGGCAGCCCATGCAGAGATTGTTGCTGATGACTTGCTGATGAACGTTTTCAGGTTGCACAAGTTAAGAAGGAGCACTGGTCCAGGGGGAGTAGCAGGTTGAATTCTAATGATTGCATTGTTGGCAATATGATTGCTTATTCTTTGGTTTTTGTGATACTCATGCTCAAATGATGATGACTTGGTACATAGTTTATTATGATGAGATTTTGAGCCCTGGTTGCTGATAAGTATCTTTTGTGCTCACACATGGATGAGTTGGATGTCGTTTGATTCAGAAATAAGAATAGATCATGCAGAGTTTGTTACTATGGTTGAGATCTTTTGCCTACATATGTTACTTCATGTTAAATCTTGAAGATCTTGATGATATTGGACCACATGGATGATTGTTTGACACATATTTGAAGATGTTGTTCTGGTATGATAATCTCTCTTGGAAAGATTGTATTGATGCTGCAAAGAATCTGAAGGCTTGGTTACTAATGTGTTTATGCTACAACCGTTGGATGACGCTTGAAGACACAACTACACTGTTCTATCTATCTGTAGTCCAGGGAAGCATTCAAATATCTCAGAAAGAAGCTGAACACTGTCTTTTCCTCACAGAGGATCAGATCTGGTCAAAATATAGAAGATGGTATTGGATACGCGGGTTTCCTGAAACACAGTCGCGTATATACGCGAGTTCATGCACAGAAAACCGCGTATGTCTGATTGCTGACAATTTTCTGTTTGGAGTCAGCTCTCTTCAGCACA
The DNA here is from genome assembly GCA_034641835.2 of Pinus albicaulis. Taxonomy (NCBI): domain Eukaryota; kingdom Viridiplantae; phylum Streptophyta; class Pinopsida; order Pinales; family Pinaceae; genus Pinus; species Pinus albicaulis. The sequence continues at coordinate 11,176 of JAXQQM020071889.1, read as the reverse complement.
GCTGCAGTGCTGTTTGGTATCTCTGATACTGTTTGGTATCTTTGGTGGTGTTCCAGTTCTCATAATTCTGTTTCTAATGTTTTGATGAAGATGCCTTGATGATTTGTTGGTGGAAGTTTTCAGGATGCACAAACTAAGGGGGAGCCTTAGTCATTTTGAAAGGTTGCTTGGTTGCACAGATTCAGGGGGAGCATTAGCTTTGCTGAGTATAATGCATTGTTGGCATTGTGGTGTTTCTAATTTATAATCTCTCTTGAGGTCTTTCCGGTGTTGGTCTTAAAGTCATATTTGTAATTTGATGAAAAGGTCTTGTTAAGACCCATGATGTAAAATTGTAATATTCAGTCATGTAAGGACTTGTCAATTTGTAAACCCACTTGGTTGGGTAGCTGAGTCATGTTTGTAAACCCACTTGGTTGGGTAGCTGAGTCAAATTTGTAAACCCACTTGGTTGGGTACTTGAGTCTCATATGTAAATCCACTTGGTTGGATGTTTGATGTAAGTATGAGTCATTGGTGATAGGAATGTCATAGAGTCATGTACTTCATTGAAAATATGTTTGAAGATTCAGCATGAACTCAGGGGGAGCTTGGTCACTTCAGTATACATCAGATCTGCAGAACGCTTCTTCTACATGAGGAGAAAAGGGGGTGAGTGTGTTGGTTTTGATCCGCCCATTGCCCTTGATGTCAAAGGGGGAGAGTGTGTTGGTTTTGATCCATTGGTTTTGATCCGCCCTTTGCCCTTGATGTCAAAGGGGGAGAGTGACATGGTGTTTGAATGCAGATAATGGTGTCAAAGAATTGGGAGAGTGACATGGTGTCAATGTACTTATCTATTGTGGTAACCAAACACCATCGTGGTTGCCATCAAGTCCAAAGGGGGAGATTGTTGGAAATATGATGCAGAGTGTTGTCCTTGATGGCAACCCACTGAATGAAGATGAAGACATGCGATTGTTGACATGTGTTGTCCTTGATGGAAATCCACTTGATGAAGTTATTCTTGACTTGATGGACTTGGTAAATGATGTAAATCTGATGTGATATGATGTTTGTTGAACAATATGATGAAGAAAGTTGTTCTTGAATGGCAACCCACCTGATGAAGATGATGGCAACTTACTTGATGAAGTTGTGCTTGCTAGAATATGTTCTTGATGATGTATCTACAGTGTGTACAGAAGGCAATGAAGAAAGGAATTCAGAATGTGCTCAAAGTATGATGAAAAGAGTATGTCTCTATGAATACGCAGATATGTCTAAGGGAAGTCGCGTATGCACGCGGAAAAGAACGTGCCAAGTCGCGTATGGGAAAAAGCGCTCAAAAAGTGCAAATCCAGGGGCCCGTGGTATTGAAGGCTCATGGTATTGGTTTGGCTCATGGTATTGAAAAAGGGGCCCGTGGTATTGAAGGCTCATGGTATTGTTTTGGCTCGTGGTATTGAAAAAGGATAAACCTATATAAGGAGAAGAAATTCATTGTGCAAATCATGAGAGTGAGAGCAAGATGTCTGAGCTTGAATGAATACTTCTCTATGAAGTATATCTGTATGGAAAGGGTAAAGGTTTGATGATAGATCTGAATCTATGATGCACCTATGAAGAAATGATGAAGCGGGATATCTAGATCTGAAATGTATCTGTATTTGCTAGATCTGTTTATGGAGTGATTAGATCTGTGATGAGGTGAACATCTGTCTGAAGTAAAGGGTTAAATCTGAACTGAATGTCTGATCTGAAGAAGTATGCTGCTCTATGATGGTTGAAGATCTATACGCTACTTCGCCGAAGAGGAAGCGCGTATATACGCGGCTTCGCTGAAGAGAAAGCACGTATGCGCAATAAAATATACACTGAGGTATACGCTGGTTTGTGTGGACGGAAGCACGTATATACGTGACATCAGTGAAGTGAAAGCGCGTATGCAAACTAGGGTTTGCTGAAGTCTGTGGTAAAGAAAATGTCCGATCTGATCCGCCGTGTTGCTGCTTTCCGTATTCCCATCGTTCACAAGTTTCGTATCAGTTTCGTTGTATGGTTGAGCTTCGAAAGTATGGAAAGGGTCTAGTCTGAAAATATGATGAAACGTGGCCTGCAAGTGGTGTCCTAAAGGAAGCTTTGGATCCAGTGTGAAAATTGATGAAACGTGGTCCATAGAGGTGCTGAGGGTTGTAGCCTTCAGTCAGGGGGTTGTAGCTCCCTTCCAGGTGAGGCCGGTAAACGAGAGCAGGGGGTCGTAGCTCCCTTCCAGGTGAGGCTGGTAAACGAGAGCAGGGGGTCGTAGCTCCCTTCCAGGTGAGGCTGGTAAACGAGATCGTGGGGTCGTAGCTCCCTTCCAGGAGAGGCTGGTAAACGAGTCAGGGGGTTGGAGCTCCCTTCCAGGAGAGGCTGGTAAACGAGCGCAGGTGGGTGCCTGCGTGCTGGTCAAGTCTGCGCCAGCACATATGTTGTAAGATGTTTTCTCTAAAATAAAATATTGAAGGCTGAGCAACTGCAGCGGTGGTTTTCTCTCGACTTGGGTTTCCACCTAAAAATCCTGGTGTTCATGTGTGATGCTTTGTGTGATGGTTTATTCTGTTCTTGCTGCACATGTTTACTGTTTATTGAATATCTGATGAATAAATGAGGGAATGATTTAAGTAAAGAATTAATGACATAATTAGTTCTCTGAGTATACGCGATTTTGATAAAGGGTATCCGCGTATATACGCTAGTATGCTTCAGGAAAGTAGCGTATATGTTTTGAAGTAAAGAAAAGTAAAAAGTTCTGAATATGCTGTAAATACTGATTCACCCCCCCCCTCTCAGTATTTTTCCCTACATTATCTCAATTTTTTCATCTTGTAAAAATCCCTCTACTCTTTTCAACTTTGGCTAGTTTATTTCAGATATAATTCATCATAATTTCTTAAAATTCGGCGCACAAAGATATTTTAAACATGAATTTGTATTGGTGTGTTTATTTTTATATCATCATTCTAAAAGATTTTAAATTCCACTCCAAAAGCTTGAATCACAAAGAAGGCCATAGTTTGTGATTCATTAGACTTCATCAATCAGAAGGAAATCAAAATATTACTCTTTTAGTGATTTTGTACATCAATTTATATATTTTTCATTATGTCTCCTTAGTAATGATGTAGTCGCAAGGATATCAATAGAAATTAAAATAATTTTGCATTTGAGTGAATAGTCAAAATTTGGATATAAGTATTTATATTATAATCTCACAGAGATCAAAGTTTATGTTTGTGATTTTCCACCATACAAATTACGAGCTTTTGTTCCCATGAGGATTTTTTCTCTATAATTCAAAAGAAAAAGCATGAATATGGATGAAATTCATTTTTTGTCTAGAAAGAAAAACATTGAGTTCAAAGTAAAACTTAAAATTGGTCCATTCATAGTAAATACCATAGCAGTTGATAAGGAGGTGGAAAATATATTAAATCAAATGAAGTTTAAATTGAGTTCCAGGTGGAATTATGCCCTTTGAGAGTAATTTCATCTATTAGACTTGAGAAAATATCTTCGCTATATACTCATGTCTAAAAACCATAAATTAACCAATATGATAATAAGGAAATATGGGAGGAAAACACTCTCCAAGAGGTTGAAGGGAATGTTTCAAGTAAAAAATTATTCGCGACTCTAGGAGTTAAAAGTTAAGAGTCAAAGAGACGAAGTAAAAGTATGTCTCCCAGTGGTTTAGGTTCAAAATAAGCATAATTCAAAGTTTTTAAGAAGAGAAAGATAGTGAATATACAGGAAGAATCTTGACAGGCCACAAATATAGAAGTGTCTACTACAGTCATGTTACCAAGCAATCCTTTGTTCACTTTGCAACAAAATGATGAAACAATTTCTAATGTATCTACTTCCCCTTCTTCCGATGAACAAATTATTTTGTCTAGATTCAGAGAAATTAAGAAGAAGAATGAATTTATAAATAATTATACCTATTCTAATTTCTAGAAACAAACTTCTACTATAGAAACCACATTGTTATCTTCACTAGACCCTAACAGATGAGAATTTCAATTCGTATTTCTTGAGCCAAAAGTCCCTATTCCAAAAATAGTAGAGGATTACAAGGATTTCGTGTTTCATTTTGATACAAAATAAATTCATATGATAGATCAATTGATATAAAAAAACATTCTAGTGAAATGATATGTTCTTCTCTAAGAGATTCTACAATAGCTCCTTCAAAACTACATGCTTATTTGAATAATATTTATTCTTAGCTTAAATTAGAAAAAATTTCATCACTAACAAAGGATGTAAGGATAAAAGATTTACAAGAAATTATAATAGAATTAGGATTATATATTAATGATGTTGATGTTTCTCAGGAAATTATTAAATACATAAATGCATACATTCAATCACTATGAAATTTTTTGAAATTACCAAAAATAGAACATACTAAAGCTAAAAAATTAGGACAATTAGAGAAGGAAAAAGAGAATATGTTGTGTATGATTATTGTAGTGGTGGTTTTGGTGTATGAGTGTAATAAAACACTGATGCTTGGTAGGAGTGGTTTCAACCTACAAGCTATGGTCACAAGTAGAAAATATGATTACCAGGTTAATGAACAAATGCCAATATATAAAACACAGTAAATTATGAAATATAATATGTTGTAAATAAGAAGAAGAAACAAAACTATAATGAAACAAAAACACAAGCTCCAATGATTCAAAATAGTCAATAATACAAACAATGGAATAATTCCCTATTATTGACTATTATTAGTAAGAAAGGTAGAATGTTACACACTTGCTAAAGGACCCTTAGAGCTATGGAGCTCCATGACCCAATGCAAGGAGTATAATTGCTTGAGCTACAGGCCTCTGAACTGAGTTACAATGAGGCTCGAGGGCCTATTTATTATTTAGAAACAATGGAAATCCTAAACAGCCAAAACCCTAACCCTAGGAGATGAAGCGCCAAAACTATGGGCCCCGTTTGGGTAAATTGGTGTTTCAACTTCCCAGGGGCGTAACTTTGGCATACGATCTCCATTTGATGCGTACCATACCTCGTTAGAAATATCTATCCGAGGAATATGATCTCCGTTTTCCAAAACGTCATTTATGGCCTCAAAATGTCTTTGGAAGTTCGTGGACCGAAAAACTCGCTAAAAATAGTAAGTTGTACTTAGAACCAAAAAAATGAAAGAGACAATGGTGGGGCCCCAAGTGGAATAGGGTGTGGGTGACCACCAATATCCACCGGATCATTCCTCCCCCCTTAGGAAGCAATGGTCCCCATTGCGTTAAGTTCCTCCATGAGATGAGGAAATTTCTGCTGAACTTGGTCCCTGGTGAACCACTTTCCTTGGTGCAAGAGTTGGCCAGCTTTGACAACCCGATACAGTTGGATCTTTTGTTGGCGAGTGTTCTTGATTTGCATGTCCATGATACAATCTGTGGTGGCCTGTTCCATGCAGTCTGGGTTTAACTCTGTTGGTGTGAGTTGTTCTGCAATGTCCGAGGTGTCTAGTAGAGGTGGGAAGTAAGGACGAAGGCAATCCACATTGAAGACTGGGTGCAGACCAAGGAATGGTGGAATACTGAGCTCGAAGGAATTGTTCCCTACAACCTTGATGATGGTGTACAACCCATATCGGAGCGGGAAAAGCTTGTGGTGGGGTCCAGTGAGGTGCTCCTTCTGCAAATGTAGCCATACTTTGTCGCCCACCTGGAAGTTGTGTGGCACCTGGTGTTGATCATGGCGTTGCTTGTACTTGGCATTGGCTCTGTGCAATATATCATGAACCAGTTGGCAGATGTGTTGAATGCACTCCATGAACCTACTATATTTGTCAACTTCATATTGGACATGAGCTTAATTGCCCTGAGCGACTGCAAATGGCATGGCTATGTCAATTGGACATAGTGGCTGGAATCCTAAGCCCACCTGACAGGGGCTATGGCCGATTGAACAGTGGAAAGCCCAATTATAACTATGTTTTACATAGGGGAGGCTCTTGTCCCATGTGTGTGGATTCTTTTAATTGTACATGTGCAGAATGTGTACAATCATTCTGTTGACGACCTCTATCTAGCCATCTGTTTGGGGATGGAAATTTGTGGAATTGGTGAGTTTGGTATCCAAAACTGACCAGAGGCTGGACCAAAATGTGCTGAGGAACCTACTATCCCGATCTAATATGATATATTGTGGGATCCCAAAGTGCACCCACACTCATTCAAAGAAGAGTTTAGCAGTGGCTTCTGCTGTGATATTCTTCTTAAAGGCTACCATAATGGCCATCTTTGAGAATCTGTCAACGACCACAAAAACAAAATCATTTCCCTACTTAGTAGAAGGTAGGCCCGACATTTAATCCATGGATATGGATTCCCAAGGTCAACTAGGAGTAGGTAGCAGAGTATATAGGCCTTGCTTCTTGATGGTCAGTTTGGCAATGGAACAAGCAGTGCAGGATCTAATTTGCTTCTTGACATCCTTTCGAAGGTTCGACCAATAGAAATACTTCTGCAAGATTGCTACTATTTTCTCGACCCCAAAATTACCAATGACTCGGTTTTAGTGTGCTTCCCATATCATCTTGGCATGCTCACTTGAAGGAACACAAAGGTTTCCCAGGTGACATAAAAGTGCATCTTGGAGGTGAAAATTTGGAACTTGTGTACCCCCCAGGAGTGCCTTGTAACTGTGGCCAAATTTTGGGTCACTCTCATAGAGAAGAGGCCAATCAGAAGTCTCATGCCCACAAGAGTTGAGCATGGTGCTCAGCACCACAATTGGTGGTCGGCTGAGGTAGTCTGCAACATTATTGGTGCTACCCTTCTTGTACTTGATGTTCTAATGAAACTGTTGCAGATATGTGGAACACTTCTAATGGTGATCATTCTGCAACTTCCCTTGTGTCTGTATGAACTGCAGGAGCGGATGGTCTATGTGGATGATTTTTTCCTTCCCCAAAATTTAATGCTTCCATTATCGACAAGCTTGCACAATGGAATACATTTCTTTGTCAAAAGTGGGATACTTGTGAACTATGTCAGAGAATGTCTCACTGTGATATGCTAATGGATGTCCCTGTTAAGTAAGAACTACCCCAATAGCATAGTTAGAGGCATCTGTCTCGATCTCAAATGGCTGTTGCAAGTCTGGTAAAGTGAGCACTGGGGCAGAATAGAGGCGATTTTTCAATTCTATGAATACCTTTTGTTGAGGTTCTGACCAAAATAATTTTTCTCTCGCTCCTCCCTTGGTGACTTGGCTCAAGGGCCAAGTGATATGAGAGAATCCCAACACGAACCTCTGGTAGAAATTAGCAAGACCTAGAAAGCTACGAAGCTCTATTATAGTGGTTGGGGCTGGCCAATCCTGAATGAATTGGAACTTGGCTGGATCCACATGCACCCCCCCTTCGTCAATAATGTATCCCAGATATTGAACTTGGGTCATGCCAAAAGTGCAGTTCTCCAAATTTTCACACAACTTGCATTGTCGTAGTGTTTGGAGGACTTGTCATATGTGGTGAAGGTGCTCTTCCCAAGTCAGGCTGAAGATCAAAATTTCATGCACGTACACCACTACAAATGAGTTGGTGAATGGCCGCAAGATGTCATCCATCATCCTCATGAAGGTTGCGGGAGAATTCGTCAACCTAAAAGGCATGACCAGCCATTTGAAAAGGCCTTCCTTGGCTTTGAAGGAAGTCTTCCACACATCGGAGGGTTCAATCGGTACCTGGTGATACCCCAAATTCAAGTCAATCTTGCTGAAATATTTTTCACCTTTGAGTTGGTTCAGAAGGTCATCAATCTGTGGGATCAGGTACCTATTCCAGACAGTGATCTTGTTCAGTGCCTGATAGTCAATACAAAGTCTCCACGTCCCATCCTTCTTCTATACCAACACGATCGGGCTCCCACAGGGCGACGAACTTGGTCAGATGTCACCATTCTATAGTAGCTCCTGAATCTGCCTCTTGATTTCATCATTCTCCATAATAGAGCGCCGATAGGTCAATCCATTGGGTAGCAATGCACCTAGGGTAAGATCAAGTGGGTGCTAGACCTGACAGTGTAGAGGAACCCATGTGGGTGAGGTGAAGATGTCCCCAAACTCCTTCACAACCTTATCCATTTGTTGTTGTCATGCGGAGGAGCCCTATTTGGAGGTCGTGGCCATAATCTTCTTCTTGACCTAGGGGTAGATCATCAGGAAAACAAATTTCCTGGTTTGGGAAATGAGCTTACTGCATTTTTTTGCAGCAACCAAAGAGATAGCGATAGGAGGTGGTACCTCTGGTATCCTGTAAAAATTATTTCCCAAAGTAATAATAACAGCGCGAGGCCGAGACTCATACACAACATGAAGCTTCCACAAGTATGGTTGTCCTAATAATACATCAGAAACATCAATAGGAGCAACGTCACATAATACCTCATCCGTGAAGGGCTTGATGCTATAGGGAAGGCGACATTGTTGGCTGACGCAAAGATCTCGTCCTTGGTGAAGCCACCCGATGGTGTATCGATGTGGATGATCTGTGGTTGGAAAGCCCAAACGCTTCATAGTGTCTACTGAAATAAGGTTATTTTGGCTCCCATTATCAACAATGAACTGTACCAAGGAGCCCTTTACCCACATCTGGGAGTGGGAGAGATGTTCCTCCTCCTCTGGATCTTCTGGTTCCTCCTTCTAGATCTTCGTAGTGGCGATAGTGGCATTGGGCTCTGCATCAATAATTTGTTTCCCTTTGTCATTCCCGTTGTCAGGTTCTGATTGAGAGTCAGAGCATGCATCTAACTCAGAAGCCCGCATCTCAGCCACCAGCGACTGCTTGGCCATACACTCACTTGTGTTGTGAGTGGAGCTCTTATAGAACTCACACCACTTTCTCATGTCCTTCTTTGGCTTTGAGGTATTGTTCTTTACTTTTTGCTTCGATAGGTTGTCTTGAGTCGCCATGCCTTGGCTCTATCCTTTGTTCTATGGTTTGGGAGCACCTTTCCCTTGCTTTTGATTCGCAAATCCAAAGTCTCGCTTCTTCTGTTTGAATTTCTGCTCAATCTTGGCAGCATATCGGTATGCCATACCAAGCGAGGAGATGTCGACGAACTCCATTTCCTCTTGAATGTATCTATGCAGACAACTACGATACTTTAGTACGATATTTTTCTCTGAATCTTTGATACCCAACTTGGTGTGTAGGGTATGGAACAGATTCGTCAGCTCATGCACATCTTGATCCCTTTGTTGTCGCGGGGTGGTCCATTGTATGTACTTGTCCTCATAGCTCCCCATGGGATAGTATTGTTCCTTGATGGTGTCTCAGAAAGAATTCCAAGTGGGTACGGCTGAGAACAGAGAGGGTTCTGCCTCATCCTTTTTCTCATAGTGGGTTTCCCACCATTCCTTAACATGGGGGGCAACTTTGAGGAGTGCAAAAATAATCTTCTCCTTGTCGGAAAAGTCATGAACCAAGAAATATCCTTCTAATAGATTCAACCATATATCTATGGCATCTGAATCTATTTGACCCTCAAATATGGGAATGAAAAATTTACTTGTACCTTAAAAGGAGTCACACCTCCAGAAGGGCTGCTAGATGCAGATGCACCGGGCCGGTGGGCAACCATCAAGGATCTAGGCAAAGTTATCCATCATCGCGTTCTCGAGGGCCTCCTGGGCCTCCTCGAGGAAATATTTTGATAGGATCTTCTACTCCTTCATCTTTCTTTTCGTCCCCATGGGCTAGTCCCATGCCTTTCAGAGGCAATCTTGCAAAGGTTCCACCATCGAGCCCTAACTCCTTATACCCCCGACCTCGTTGGGGACATGCAAAGAAGGATCGAGAAAAAGCAGACCGCCTCGATACCACTAACTGGATTTATGCAGAACGAACAAAATAAACACAACCATAAATACAAAGAGGATGCAATGAAATAACACTTCATTTCATTAATATCAAAGAACCGAAATTCTATTACGTGACTTTAATGGAAATAAAACTAGCTAGGGTGACTGCAGTTGTCTCTCGAGAATAGGATATGGTAGCCAAGGTGCCTCTCGAATCGATTTCTATGAGGCTCGAGGGCTTATTTATTATTTAGAAACAATGGGATATCCTAAACAACCAAAATCCTAACCCTAGGAGATGAAGCGCCAAAACTATGGGCCTCGTTTGGGTAAATTGGTGTTTCAATTTCCCAGGGGCGTAACTTTGGCATACAATCATTGTTTGACATGTACCATACCTCGTTAGAAATATCTATCTAAGGACTACAAATTTTGAGTGAGAAACATCAATCCATGGACCCATATTTCTCTCCATTTTCCCAAAAAACTTCGTTTAAGGCCTCAAAACGGCTCCATAAGTTCAGGACCCAAAAAACCGCTAAAAATAGTAAGTTGTGATGAAACTGAAAAACTAAAAGAGAAAATGGTGGGGCCCCAAGTGGAATAGGTGGGTGACCACCAATATCCACTTGGATCAGTACATCAATTTTTCCGTCATGAACATATGTTTGTCCTCTAGGTCTATATCTAAATCCATGTTTGTAAATTAGAAAAGAGGTCATTGTGTCTGTTCAATCAGTTCAAGGTCTTCCACTAGTGGAGTCATTTGGTATTTTGGGAGTTTCAAAGTGTGAAGTCGCTAGGTGGATGTTTCTAGATCTTTTGGAGGTAAAAATTTTTATGGTCCACCACCATGTACCAATCTAAAAATGTTTTGGTTTTTTTCTGAGTTTTCAAGATGTATAAAATGCAATTCACTTTGAAATTCTGCAGTGGAGTCGCCAAAAATGTTAGTTCCCTGTAATTTGTAAGATTGGGAAATACAAACTAGAGAGAGAACACTTGAACCACTTTGGGATTCTAGGATCTAGCCCTCCTGAATCTGGAGAGGGATCTCTCCAATAAGTGCAAATATTTTATTTATCTTTAAGCCTTTGGGTATGATATTAGGCTAGTTATGAAGACCGAGGGTTTTTGTTTGTTTTGGATGGTTGAGCATGATTTTAGTTGAGTGGAAAATCCTATAATGGAAAGAGTTTCAAAGTTGTGAAGTTGCAAGCAATCAGAAAAATATTTGGCTGATTAGATAGATATAACGGTGGTTTTTAGTCCATTGGGCTATGGAGTCATAAAAGAGTTTAATTGAGCAAAAATTTCAAGA
>JAXQQM020059173.1:0-43433 GCA_034641835.2 Pinus albicaulis | reverse complement strand
TAATTCCCACTGAAACTGAAAGATGAAATTCAGAAAATAACCTTACTAGGGCGGGCACTCGAAGTCCCCCGAAGCTAAGGGTGAAACTAGAAATAACCTTACCAGGGCAGGCACTCGAAGTCCCCCGAGGCTAAGGGTGAGATCTCCGACCGGAGACACTCGGTTGCACTAAACAGTGCTGCAGACCGACTAAACAACTGGCGTGCTGAAGCAGACAGAAGTCTAGCTCTCAATATCAATATCAAATCATGAATGTCCAAATGAGGTGAGAACCCCTCCTTTTATAATGCCAAACTCCCTCCAAAACTTAACTGCATCCTTACTCTCCTTTGACCTGCGCAGTTAACCTTGGGTCAGCCTGATGCCTCCCCGTCATACTCATGTGGACCCCCAAGGCCCCCTCTCTAAGTTATAACGTCAATCAACTAGGAAAAGAACACTTTATTTATAAAGTGAGGTGACTAAAGTGAGGTGACCCTCTTATTTCTCACTTTATTTATTATTTCTAGCTAAAGCGGCAAAATAAAGAAAAAATGAAATATTCCAATTAGCAAAGCTAATTGGGAATATTACATTTGGTTTGTGAACCTAAAAATTTAGGAATATGAGCGCTGAAATTGAGGCTATTACAATGCATTAATTGCAGTCAGACAGGCCTGAATTTCGAGGTCAATTATGCGGGTTTGTAGCACACATTTCAAGGCCGATGTTGGACATGTTGTCTCATGGTGTTGCCATTGATGTCAACCTAGTAGTGATGATCCTCATGATGTCATCCTAGTAGCAGTGGTCCTCATGGTGCTATTGGTTCACATAGACTCATGGTGATGGCATTGATGTGGTGGCCTTTGTTTGTTTGCCTTAATTTGTATGTCAGATGTATAGTTTACATATTGTTAACTTCTATTGGGTAAGTTACAATAACAAATGATATGATTTTTCCACCATGCAGTTAAGCTATTATAGAAAATACAAAAATGGGTAGCCTATACTGTTGCTTTTGGTTTACTTTTGTTTGATCACGAAGAACATATTGTCCTTAGTGTCTCTACCCATATGGTGAAGCCTCCAACTACCTACAATTTTGTGTGGTAGGATAATTTGTGTATAGCAGCCATGTATCATCATGATCTTCATAATAAAATTCAGATGTTCATACCACATTCAAATTCATTCTACATTAATAGATCACCTTACTGCATTGTAATCCTAAGTGATGAAGCAGATTTAACATTTTTCAAGGAAAATTACAAAGGGAAGACAGCATCTAAATGTCAAAACCCTTTAATAAATGAAAGGGGAGGGACAATGAAAAATTATAAAGAAAAAAAATGCAGGGTCAATCACACACACATACAGTCCAATTCAATCCTATGCTCACTCACAGCAGTGGATGATGAATCTTTGAGGATATACCTGTTGATCCTAGGCACGTGGTACCTGATATTCCTATGCTTGGGCAGATCCAAATCATTACAGTGCTAGATATTCCACTACATATGAGAGTTAAGACCATATAACTTGCTTACCCAATTCTCTTGGCCAATTTCTTTATCATAAATAGACAACACTTCACCTTACCAATCAGCTTCCTTCTATCAACAACAATTGATCATTGGTTTTGCGCAAAGGTCATGGTGACACGCTTGATGCGTCACATTCCATTAGATTCCTTTGGAATGTGACCTTGGCTTCCTCTATCCATTTGAATAGATACAATTTTGTAAACCATTGAGTGACTCGAGGCCTCTACATGCCTTATACCCCCATGGAAGCTACATATAAAAAGAAACCCTCTCAATAATATCACATTTCTTGGGGTGACCAAATAAAGGATGGCCTAACTCTTCGTTGGGTCAACTTTGACTCCATCCTTATTGAAGATGTATCAAAGGTATTCAAAGCTCTATTTTTTCAAAAGTGTGCCTTGATTCTTTTGCAAAAATATAGTTTTGGGCCTCAGATAAGTTAAGGTAATTTTATTAATGTCTAACGAATGACCATAAATAGGTCAATGGGGGGACTGAAGGTTACGACCAATACGAGTACAATGTTGAAGTGCAAAGGAAACTCCTATAAAATGACAAATCTAAATCTAGGAAAAAATGAAATGAAGTAAACAAGGATACAATAATAGGATAGCGTCGATAGCCTCATAAACATGTATATAAATGGATCATGTATAATGCTAAGTGAATAAGTCCAGGGCTAGAGGTCGATGATGTCAATAATGCATTAATCTAATAGTCAATGGCAAGGGGGGCAACAATAGCACTGGCTCGCTATCTGAGTACCCTAGATCAAACAAGGAGTCTAGTTGCATGATCATGGGGGATGTAGGAGAGAAGGATACTCATAACATCTAAGGCCAAAAGACTGAAACTTTTGATAAGTCTTTGGTTTCTCTGTTGAGGTTGGGAAGGAACCTGTAGTGGGGGAGGGGGGCGGGAGTTGTTCAGGGATTGCTTGGTACTAAACCCTCTTGCGCCCTAGGTGTCAGTGAATTGATGTGTTGTTCGACTCCTCTACAATTATCTCGAGGGTACTAGTTGGCCTTCCTAAGGAGGGGTTAAGGGGAGAATCGAGGTCTCACTACTCTATTATCCAGAATACCCTAGAACTCAGTGTGTCGCTTGTTTCTTTGATCAACTGGGTCAACCTGAAATTATGATGTGATCATCCTAATCACCCCCGAGTGAGGTAGGGTATGTAATATCTTTGATCTATGTCTAAATATCTCCCTAATGAAGAGGGTTAGGCATCTCTGTTCACGATACCATAAGAAGGTAGAAAGGGATCCTCTGAACTCTCTATTTAGGAAATGATACCGTCCTCTGATCTCATAGTATATGGGGCACCAACAAATTCGGTACATCTCAGTCTCTGACTCCTATAGATGGCACAACTGGCAGACCCTGTTAGATCATGGTATATGGTGATCCGACTCCACCCAAAGTCGATGGATCCAACTCAAAGCTACCCTAGTGGGATCCTAAATGAGTGCATTTAGTGTCTACAAGTATAAGAGTGGGAAAAGGATGAAGACATCTTGTAGCTCCAAAAAATGCTCTAGTTAGAACTTAGAAGGAGACCTTTGGGCCAAGGCTCACCAAGGTGGTTGTCCGAGTGACCTGAATGTATAACTTGTAGATACCCTCTTTGATGGCCTGATTCAGTTTTTTCTAGAAGAGTAAGAGATAGGTTGGTCCGTCAAGGGAAAAATTAAATGGAGGAAGGTGCTTTGGGGAGATGGTCATCGACTAAAAGAGCCAAGATGCCTCTGTGAACCATCCACGAGCACGACCTAAAGGGGTATCCGAAGTGATGGCCTCCGAAAAGGAAAGTGCAAGATAGTGGTATCTCTCTCTCCTTATAACAGAATCTCGGTGAGCCCTAACTCTATAGAGGAAAGAGAAAAGGAAAAAGACCTCAAGGCGAAATGGGTGGACCCCAAATTTTGCTTGAATAGTGGGTTGTAGAACTATGTGTTAGTAGCAGATGATACGTTGGAGAAGCAGGGACTAGACTCTCTCCATCATGGTCCAATCTGACTATAGTAAACTGGGTCCCCAAATATTGGCACCATAGAGGACCATGGGTTTGATAATAGCCTTCATGAGGTGGAGCTTGGACGAGATGTCCTGGAAATATTCTAGGAAACACTGTCACTCAATGAAGGCTAGATAAACCCATTTTGTATAGTCTTATATAGTTAGCCCTATAATTATTTTAAAAATAATTAATTATTAGCGGTTAGCCAAAACAAATAAATGTGCATAAACATTGTCACTCAATGAAGGCTAGATAACCGTAGCCTAGTATACTTATTTGAAGACCCTTCTCTAGGCAGCAGTTTTCCACTGACTTGAACTAGTTTCATTAGATGGGGTAATTCTAGATCTTTTTTAGGGTGTTCTTGCCTCTCATAGAGTTTAAGTGAGATAATTTTGCATAAAATTTGGTTTTCCTTCTCTATGAGGTGGTTTAAAAGAAATGGATCAAGACTAATGTCTAATGTTAAGTACTGTGCGCTCTAATATTGAAATTTATTCTTAACACAATTTTGTTTGTGCTTTCTTTTCTTATGGGGACTGATCCATGTGGTGAATTTCTAAATCTGTATAATTTATGCAGGTTCTTTCAGTAGGGAAAGCTTCATCTATACAAGCACATCCAGACAAGGATCTTGCTCGGCTTTTACATGAAGCTCAGCCAAAGAACTACAAGGACTCTAATCACAAGCCTGAAATGGCTTTAGCTCTTATTGAGCTTGAGGCCTTTTGTGGGTTTGTCAGTGCACAGGTAACATTTGTTTCCTTATATCAACTCTTGGGAATTTACTCCCTGAATTCCTTAATTTGTCAAGCAATACTTTCACAAGTGCACTGTTTATTTTAGGCATTAGAAGGCCTCACAATGACATGACACACTTCAAAGCCGTTAATAACAAGGTAGCCAGAGTGCGCTAGGGTTATTTCTGACAAAGCACTTGAAATCATTAGGATTATGACTTATTGTATCCGATCTCAATAAATAGTTTGTGAATGTGTAAGGGAGTGGCAAGGAAATATGTTTCTAAGTGGAATTAAGGTATAACTTTGGAACCATTAATTTATTAGATTTATGATGACTGTGAAACCTGGGAATGAGAGAAGAGAGTGTGTTAGGTTTGGACTTCAATGAAACTCAATTCTTTGCACGATGCGGAATTCATAGTAGTTTTCTCTTTGAATTTTGGATTAAGCGCAATTCCATTCAGAGGGAGGATAGTTACATTCTATACTTGCTGTAGGATCTGAAGGATGTCCTACAAACTGTGCCTGAGATTGAGAATATTATTGGATAAGTTGTAGCACAAGCACTCATGAATGCAAAGCTGCATGAGAAAATTGATGCTTATGTGAAAAATCCATTGAGGTCTGCTTTCACTCAACTCATGACTCTCAAAAAAGAGGCAGTGGCAGAGGCACTGTCGAAAATAAAAAAGCGGTTGAATGAGGAGAATCAGGTTGGTCACTGAACATCCTATTATGTACTATTTGAAGCTTAAAAATATTAGGAACATGAATGTTTCATTTCATTCAGCTTTCTCCCAGGGGATGATTCTGAAAATTTATATATTCAAATAGATAAGGACTTTAACTCCAAAGGAGCAACTTGTTCTAAGGCTAGAAAAGCAATACCCAGATGATGTTGGGGTTTTGTCTGCCTTTTTTTTCAACTATATCAAGCTAACTCCTGTAGAAGCGCTTTATTTGGACGCAAATGAACCACATGCCTATTTGTATGGGGAATGTGTTGAATGCTGGCTACATCAGATAATGTTGTGCGGGATGGTTTAACCCCAAAGTATCGTGATGTTGAAACTTTTTGCTCAATGACAGTAAATAACGAGTCAATCAACAGCCTGCAACAAGGAGATGTTTTATTTGTGCCAGCATCTACTCAGCTTGAGATTTATTCAATCATTGAAGCTGATGGAGATGCTGATAAAGCATGCAGCCCTCTACATTTGTACCGAGCTGGAGTCAACAGCAAAGCACTTGAGTAGCAATTTTGATAGAGAAATAAACAACTATCTTGCCAAGTATGATCCATTTCTTGGATATAGGAGTATGTTCCAAATCAGTCACACATATATGGTCTGGACCTATCTGATTCAGTGAATTGTTCAGAAATTGTCAGGTTAAAACCTTCACATTTTAACTGTGCAAGTTTGGTGAATAAGGATTGATGAGAGTTGATACAAGAAACATGTGGCATGTTATGCTCAAAAGATATAGCTGGTTCTAGGAATATGTAAATGGTAGTTTGGGGAGTATTCAATGATAAATATGCACTCAAACATTTACTTTAGGCATTGCGGCATACATATCAGAAGCTCCTATTGAATATTGAGATGTCCGTGGAGTAATTGTTTAGATATTTTGTATTTTGTCCTTCAAATCATCAGTGTTTTCCCATGTTGGGAATTCTTTTTATGTTTGTGCATTTTCTTTTTCTACAGTTGTTCTACTCATTGATTTTATTTTTTCATTATGTCTGCTCCTTTTCTATTATTTCTTTGAATATTATCTACAAAATCTATGCCTCAGGTTACAATATAGATAGCAAACATAAAAGATCAAGCGTATAAAGTGCGTTTGAAACTGATCATTTTCAAATTGGTATTTCAACAATCCATGCATGGCTCGTGGTTCAAATTGGCATGGCTATTATAGGATATATATCCTGTAGGTTGGACCATGCTGACAATGTACTGTATAAACACATAGCTAAATACAAGAATATGGAAGGCTTTTCTTGGGGCAATTTCCAAAGTTACCTCCTCCTGGCTATGTCCCTTGGATTGTTGCTTGGTCTGGTCTACTGGTTGAGGCATCTGTGGCTGAGGTTCTTCTAGAATGATAATAGGTTTGTCATGGGTGCCCCTGAAGCTGCATGACTCATCTGCTTCCCTTGCCCTTCTGAATTCCCCATAAAATCTCTTAACTAAAATGCCAATACCAAAGACCTTTTTGAAAAAGGCTTCAAGCATCCCTTCAAATATGCCTAGCTGGTGCTATAGGTCCAAAATTTCCTTGCACTCCAAAGAAATTTCTTGGGCCACCATGGTCTGCAAGCTGAAAGAATTTCATCTCCTGGGTCCATGAGTTCCCTGGCCTCTCACCCATGCCTCTGCCTGAGCTATCACCTCTTCAGCTGCTACTTCCCTGTGTCTTTATTTTACCGCCTCATCCAAGTCCACAATGGCTGCCTTACCAGCCATGGGTCAGCATTGGAGAAATCTACTATTAGCCTGGAGCATGTCCTACTTGGCCTTGGTGACTTTACATGAGTCATAATCCTCCCTTTTGACTTGCAATTTTCGGTTGGCTAGTGCCCCTTATTCGCAGTCTGCTATGTCTACGTGGAGCCATTGGATGTCAAATGCAAAATTTAGTCCTCCTGCTTTCGCTGCCAACCTCATTTCCACAGCTGGTAGTGCTACTCCTCTACAGTCCTTGTTACCTCTTGGCCCTCTAACAATATCACTGGCCACACCCATTGTCACCTAATTCTCCTTGCAGAGCCTCACGACAACCTACTACTGCAACACCAGTTTTAGACAACCACCTCATTCCATGTCGAAATTCTCCATCGTATTGCCACAATTCTGATTAAGTATGCATTATCCTCCCAAATCTGTGAATGATGTGGTGCAGGGGTGGATGTACTTCTCCCTATTCCATCCATTATCCATCACCTGCTGCCACAAATCTGCGACATTCTACCTTAGAACATTGCTACCTCGGCTCATGTCAATTGAAGTGGTGAGTGGAGCTATACTGCCCCAAACATTCCCTGAAGTCCTTTTGCTGGCTATACCCAGAACCTTCACCACTTATTGCTGCCATCGTTTGCATCTTCCAGATGCCCTAGGTCACTTCTCATACCTTTCCCTTGGTCAATCACCCCATCTGCGGATCCCTACAATATTTTTTTGGGTTTTATGAATTCAAACGAAACTTGAATTACAACTATTTGAACGACATAAGGAAATCGACACTCTGCAGAGAAACCCCAACCAGTAAAAAATGGGGGGCGAATGTAGCTCACAGCATAAGCAAATTGACACTCTGTAGAGAAACCCCAACCAGTAAAAAATGGGGGGAGACTGTAACTCACAGCATAAGAAAATCGACACTCTACAGAGAAACCCCAACTAGTAAAAAATGGGGGGCGAATTTAACTCCAATCCCTCTCTACCCAGTAAATCATGGCGAATGCCACGTGAATCCACTCCAAACCAGAAATCGGGAGGAAAATCATCGTTTAAATGTTTATCCGCATTTATTTTTTTGGGCTAAAAACTTATAGTTAATTATTTTTAAAATAATTATAGGGAACTATATAAAACTATACAAAATGGGTTTTATATAAAAAAATTCACCCTTCCAAAATCTAAAACCCTTTAAATTTTCCTTTTGGGCAAATTACTTCAAAATTTTCACGGGTGTGTTGTATTGTACTCGGATAGATGTATGTGTATGTACATCTATTGTGTTGAACACTACACATCTATTGTGTTGAACACTGGGTATAGGCATATATATTATGTTGGGTTGTACACCGGGCATGGGTGTATGTATTGTATGGTGTTGTATGCCTTGTGTGGATGTACGTGTTGTGCATTGTGTGTATGTGTACATGGTTGAGGAGAGTGCACTGGGTGCTTTTCGGGTGTGGCAACCGATCTAGTGTGTGTACATAAAGAACAAAGGCAGAAGTAAGGACTGATGAAGGATAAGTATCAATATTTTACTTTAGTTCTATTATGCATATGATATGTGATTCTGAATTATGATGGTTACATGTGATTTATGATTATGGTTTATGATGATTTCATGTGATTTATGATGGTTTCATTTTGAGCTAGCTTGATATGGTATGTTTATAGATGCTAGTTTGATCAAACAACTAGTTTGACTTGTATGACTGGAAGTAAACAGAAGTAAAAGTGTACCTTACCGATGAAGCTACCAATGAGGTATGATGTGATTTTATTTCAATTTATTTTGATTATAATGGAAATTATGTGCTTGCTATAGGAAAGCATGCAATTACTAGTTTGGGATGGTTGAAAATTATTGCAAGCATTAGCATAAACAACAAAAGGAATTGAGAGATGCAACAGTGTGTTGGTAAAGCACTTCAGGAGCAGGGTCATTATGGGACACTAGTATCCAATAGTGTTCATTGATTTACATGATCATGCTATGACTGGTATGATGGTTGAGGTAGGTATATGCCTTGTTTTATTTATATATCTTCTGATGCAAGGAAGCCTTACCAAGGGATGTACTTCCCAAGATGGGGGTCCCAGTGAAACTTGAAAGGTGAGTGATTGCACGGAAGGGGATTACCGATGATTGCCTGAGGGACTGTGTAGCAGAGAAGGGAAGGTCGAGGATGGATTGGTTTTGGTCATTAGAATTTCCAGATGGAATCATATGTACATTGGGAGTGTGCCCTAGAAAAATGGGCTGCTAATTGTTCACTGTGAGGAAAAGTGTCATATGATGGTAGCGTTGGACATTGAATGTAGCTGTGACTTTGACAGTGGATTCTGGACTTCCTCGAAAGGAGGTTAATCCTCGTATTACTTTGAGGGTTGATGTGTGAGCCTCTGGATACCCTTATTGTTGATATGGTCATTATATCCTTATATTTTTTGGTTGAGAAAATGTGTATATGTGTATATTATTGTAAATATTATATCGAGTTGGTTTATAAAGCTCCACATACAAAATGTTTATTTTATGGTTGAAGTAAATGTGCTTAAGTATATGTGGTTGTTATTGTAAATATCGTAATGAGTTGTGTTATAAAGCTCCAATACATGGTATGGTTGTCATGATGGCTTTTCTTTTGAGCAGGATATTCATTATAAATACTACAACGAGCTATGTTTTAAATCTACAGAGGCACTATGGTTTGTTTAATGATTTATAAGTGTCATGGAACACCGAGGACAATGTTCCCCCATGGGGGAGGGTTTTGTAACAACCCTCGTAAAAATCCATGTAAAAATATATATAATACCATGGTGAATGGGACATGTATTCCAAGCTAAATGGTGGGAAAAACATCCTAGTGGGTGTACATTCAGTTATTATGGCTAAGGAAATTGGAAAAGGAAATGGAAAAGGCATGAGGCATTAATTGGAATTTTATTTATGAAAATAATGGAAAATGGGAGAAAAGGAAGCTGAAAGGTCACAGATTGCATGTGAGGAGGAAAATGAAGGAAAATAATGAAAAATGAAACAAATAGAGGCCTCATTAATAAAAAGGCTTCTAAGGTTGCATGTATGATTCTGTCACTAGTTTTAGCATGCATGGTATTTCATGTGGTTTTTGTTTATGACATATCATGGGCATGGAGGATGGACGTGATTGATAATGGATTTTCCTAGCCTTACCATTTCCTGGATAGCCATGTTGATTGTGGGTTTATTTCCATTGATTGTTTTATGGTTGAATCTCATGGTTCCTTTAGTTGCTGGGTTGAGTTATTAGTGCCTGGATCCTTATTTGGAAAAACACTTTGGAATCTCGACGGACAATTGTGGGTTAAGTTAGTATTCCTGGAAGTCTTGGTTGGAAAAATTCTCTAGAAGCCCTAAGTGGGTTGAGTTACTAGTCCTGGAAGCCCTGGTTAGACAAATTCTCTGGAAGCTTTGTAACAGTTGGGGCTGAGTTACTAGTCTTAGAAGCCTTGGTTGGAACAAATTCTCTAGAGCCTTGTAGCAACTTGGATAGAGACCAATCCGTGAGAGTTAGTGACATTCGACTGTGAGGTGGAATCACTGGTTTGGGGTTGAGATAGTTTGGTATTTGGAGCCCTAGTTTGGTGTTGATTGATGTGTTTTATAAATTCCCACATTCATGCTTGGAATATGGCACGGAGGTGACTGGCTGAAGTGGGATTTGGCTCATCCATGTCTATGATCGGGTGGAATGTGGAATTCCCATTGCAGGTTGGTTTTAACATTCATTATAGAAATGATGCCTTGTTATTTGATGCATATATGAATTTTTTTATATATGGATTCTATTGTCAATGTATCCATCGTATTTATGTTGGTATTATGGTGGTTATGAGAATGTAGTGTGACAGTGATGAGGTATGTCTCTCTCCATGTTTTTAGTTGTAAATGAATACTTAATTCATCTATGGTCAAATTGATTATATGATAGCTTATGATGTAGGGGAGAAATTATTCTTAGCCATTCTCAAATAAGAAAGAGACCCTCTGTTTAAATTTGATGTTTATGCCTATAAATGCTATGTTTATGACATGTTTGACGAAGTGCATGTCATGGTTGGGTGGGGTCAGATGAGTTTCGGCTGATGTGATTGCTTCCATATTTTTTTTTTAATGTTATTTACCCTCTCCTAAAGTTACAGGTTGGGCAGTGACCTCATTTCAAGGGTTGAAAATGTGGCACAGATCCCGAAGCTATAGGTGAAAAATTCATTGTTTGGGCCTTAGTCGCTACCCTTTCAAGGCTATCTCACATTTATAGCGTCTATAGTCGCTCCCTTGCCCTTAAATCGTCGTGGTTAAGCCTCAAAGGGGCTAAAAATTAGTCCCCCCTTAGGGAACAAGGCCCTGAAGGGTGGGTTACCTCCTAGGGATGTTAATGATGCAGTGTAAGGTGTTTTTTGGTGTTTCCATTGGTTCCACTTCCTTAAGGTCATTTAGGAGGTTGAATCTCATATTAGTATCCTCTCATCATATTTTTACCTCAGTTGGCCGATTACTTGGGTAGACGTGGGAAGAGGGTGTTACACCATGGTAGTAAGTGGATGCCATGTTTTCTTCCATTACTCAAACATATGGAGCTATTCAAATGTGGAATTTCAAGATTATTCCAAAGGCCCAAAAACTATAATAATAATTGGGGTTTGAGGCATGAAAAATTCCAACCATAAACCTTGATTACTATTAGGTTATGTTATATACTAGGTTGTTAGGAAATGTAGGGATTCCATTCATATTATATTAAGTATTTTTCCATAGGAGAGTAGAGAATTGAGAAGGGGATATTAAGATAGATTAGAGAGAGAAGGAGATGAAGAAGATCATATAGAAATTCTTGGCCATAGTTTCCATGACATCTCCATAGTGAGAGACCCTTTCATTGTACTCACATTTCATAATTGAGAAGAAAATTTTAGAGCATAGGCTTCACCTTCTAGTTAGGTTTTCCCATACTAGGTTTTCCTAGGATATATCTTGTGTTAATTTTGTGCATGTTGTGTGATTAATTTTCACTTTCATTTGAGTTTTTAGCTTATTTAGGTAATTTTATGTGTTTATAAATATTATGTCTGAAATTCTTAGTAGAATACTGTAGTGGAGAGGAATTTTAGAACAATATAAGAATTTTTGTCACAATTTGTTCCAATGGAATATCCATATGATCTGAATACGGGTAAAATAGTTTTGTTGTGCTAGCTCCCTCATCAGTATAAAATAAATGTGTTTGGGATCGTCTCAAATTAGCAAGTTATGTGAGGGTTTGTGTGTCAAGTTTTGTGTTTTTTGTGAGAAATTCATGAGTTAATTATTTGTTAAAAACACATGTACAATAAGTAAATTGCAAAGAAATAATACACATCAAACACATTACTCAGTAGCTGATAACGGAGTTCACCCTTCCTGGGCTACATCTCCTTGGACTTACTTCAATGTCTAGGCCCTCTTTGGATTAATGGTCAATTCTCTGATTACATGCACCTACAATGTTCCAATGGCCTTGCAACCTTCTCCATTGGATTCAGGAGACCCAAAAATCTCCAAATAGACTCTTATGGCTTAGCAAATGGTCTTCAAGTGGAGTAGGCATGGCCTCCTCTCTTGGTGGCCCTCAGCTTCTTTAATCTTGAAAGTGGAAAAAAAACTTACGTAAGTGCTCCACTACCTTTGCAACCTACTTCATCATCCTGAAAGCGTCCAAATAATCTATGAATGAATATTTATGAGCCTAATTTGGTCGAAATATGCCAAAGTTATGGCTTCTTCAGTTTTCCCTAGGAAAACTCCTCCGAATCTAGATAAACTCTAGTTAACTCTGCTAATCTTGGAGCTGGCACCGAAAATAGTGGACCTGCAAAAATTGCCGCTAAATTAATCTCAGGATTAATTAAAGGTAAGTGAGGTTAACTAAAGATAAGCCTTATTTTTAGTGCTTAACGTGCTCTTACCATAATCTGAATTAGAAATAAGTATTAGTGCTATTAAGTGGGGTTTATGGTTAAGTAAACTATGTTTCCAACTTAAACTCCGCTAATTGCAAATGTGCCTCCGCCTTTGGTTGTCTGCGTATGGTCTTGTAGTGAGGGGGCTGGCCCCCTCCTTACCCTTTCCATATTAACCATATGATAATAATATATTTCAAAGGCATTATATGTTAGGTTATAATGTGTGGCATGTTGGTAGTTGTTTGTGTTGGTGTGGGGGAGGTTGCGGGGTCGAGCTCCGACCTCTGCCCTTCCACGGATAATAAGTTTTGCACGACATAATAATATAAATCCAACCTTTTAATAATACAAATTTCGTCCTTTGAACCATAATTTCGACTTTGGACTTAGTTAAAATTTGGACCTTGGAAGGGGGCATGTGGTACACTCCAGGATAGCCACATGTCCTCATGCCATTGGTTCTTCTCCAAAACCAATACAAACATGACAAATCACCCACTTAGACAACAACCCACAAATTGAAACTTGGCATAGTGTCGTTGGGAGAAATGAAGAAATATTCCCAAAATATTCCTTTTTGTTGATGAGGTTTCCATGTCACCTTTTTGTCATTTTCTATAATTCTTTTAGTTGTTTAGGAAAATGAACAACAAGCTCTATATTCCTCATACAGACTTTGTTTTGAGTGAAATGAAGTGGACCAGATTCTTGGCGATGTGACCTATCCTGTCGTTCTTGTTTGGTGTGATTCTGAGCACTTTCAGTTTTTAGTAAATTTTTTCCCCCAATCTAGATTCCGATCACTCCTTCCCACTGATAGGCTTTTGGACCCACAAAAGATGGTTATCTGATGAGATTTGAATACTCTTCTCTTTCCCAAGTTCTATCAACTTGATTCTACTTCGAAAAATATCCATGACAACCACTTTGGTTCACTAAAATGCCTTGCCTTGCAAATGGCTTGGCACTTCAACCAATGTTCTCCTTTCGCTGTTGACCCAATCCAACACTTTTTGGCTGCTTTTTGACTGATTAAACACCTTGCTATACCAAAGCACTCCCTCTATGCTTGGAAAGCTGATTGATGCCCTTCCCACTGAGAATCTTGTTCCTCCTTTGCACAAACATGCATTCGATGCAAGCTTCTCCTTGGAAACCACTTTTCCAAGTTAAGCACATCCAAGTGAACTACGGCAATGAGTTCCAAAACCAGTAATCACAATAAATAAATGACTAGGTTGACTAGGCTGAAAGATTCCCAAAATATTCCTTTTAGCTGACTAGGCTGCCATGTCACCTTTCTATCATTTTTTGCAATTTTTTTAGTTGTTTAGGAAAACAAACAGTAGGCTCTATATTCCTCATACATACTCTGTTTTGAGTGAAATGAAGTTCATTTGATTCCTGGCGACGAGACCTATTTGTTCTTTTTGGTTTGGTGTGATTCTGAGCACTTTGAATTTTTAGCAAATTTTTACCCCCAATCCAGATTTTGATCACCATGATAGTTTATGAATCATGTTGGTACTAGAGTAATTTTTTAGGGATTTTTGGAAGAAGTTGCAAGATATAAAAATTAAATTAAAGTATGAAACTCCTAGCCATGGAAAAGGATTATAGTAACACTCAATGAGATGGGTTGGAGGAGAGATTTTGAAATCTAAAATCATAAGTTGTTGAAATATCTTGCAAAATGGGCATACTCATACTAGCTCTAAAGAGTAAGTTTATAATGTAGGGAAGTGTGGCAGCTCTAACACAAAATATGGTCTAGACAATAAATCTAGAGATACAAAGACCCAAAAAAGGAGTTGAATAAGTGCTTGAGAAAGAGAGATAAAGTTCTCAGTAGTGTCATCGCTTCTTATTAGTCTCTATTTAAATTGGAAGTAAAAGTGGACATCAAGCCCTACCAAGCTAAAATTGGTGCTATTAAGTTAAATTAATGGTTGCAATAGCTATAATTTAATTTTAATTTCCATAATAGAGAATAAGTGAAAAAATATTTTAATTTCCCAATTGAATTTAAAGGGTCATGCCAAACATTGGTCAATTTAAGATCTCTTTAGAAAGTTCTAACTAAGTGAATAAATTGATATATTCTACCAAAAAGTTTGTTTTTCTTTTTCTAAGAGAGAATTGACTAGAATATAATGAATTAGTAATAGTAAAGGCATCCTAGGATAGATGTACCAAATATTAGAAAAAATACATCGATGATATTTTTCAAGAATATAGAGAAGTGTTTCAAGAGCCTAAATGGTTCTCATTTAAGAGGGAAGTGGAGTATGAGATATAATTGTTTCCTAAATCCTATTGCCAAACAGTGAGTTGTACAAACAATTCATCTTGGAAGTAAATAGTGTGAAGAAATAAATGTAACAAGTATTAGAGTATGGAATGATTCAACCAAGTACCTTACCTTGTGGGTCGCCTATCATCATAGTACTTAATAAATGTTAGAATTAGAAAATGTGTATCAACTATAGAGATTTGAACAAGATCACCTGAAAAAATTGATATCCTTTGTCTAATATTGATGACTTGTTGGACCTATTGGAGCATACTAAGTACTTCTCCAAGTTTCACCTAAAATCAAGATACCACTAAGTACAAATGAAATAAGAATACACATAAAATACTGCATTCAAGACAAGGCAAGGTCTCTATGAATGGTTGGTAATTCCCTTTGGTTTTTGCAATGCACCAACTATACTTACGTGTTTCACGAATGATGCATTGCACCCCCTTTTAAATTCATTTGTAACAGTGTATGTATATGATATATTGGTTTACAATTCTACTTAGGAAGATCATATTTCACTTCTCATGTAGGTGTTAGAGGAATTTAAAAATTTCTTCTATTGGACTTCCATAGAGGAGCAAGGGTCTCTGAGGGTTATATGATTACGTTCATTCCATATTAGCTACAGAAGGAATCCAATGAGTAAATTCCATGCTCCATTGAGAATGGGTTAGCAAAGGGAGTTGATCAACAAAGGGTGATTGTATTTAGCATGTTGGATCTCTCTATATTTGTTTGTTGAAATAGAGTTGTTGATTGATGCCAAAGTGATTTTGATAATGGGAATTGGTTAAATAAGTGCTTAAGATCCTCTAGGTTGTTGGGATAGAGAAAATAGACAGAGGGTCCCTCATATCCTCTAAAGACCATTTTATCCCATGTTAGCATTTATTATGGGCTAGAAGCTAAAGAAAATGAACAACCTTTGACCAAAGGGTTTGTTTCTAGAATTCAATGCAAATTTAATACCTAGGGGGTTGTGTATGATTCATCTCAATGTGATAGGCTTGTCTAAAGGGAAAAGTGAACTTTGGGTGATAGCCCCATTGAAGTTTGCCTCAGTTTTTTGGGATGGAGATATTGTGTTGCTAGAGAACATCCCAAAACCTAGCCCAATCTATGTTGTTGTGAAATTAATTACATAACTCTAATGGTTTCCATTTTCTCCATGAGGGTTATTTGGATGTTGCATGTGAGAAATATGATGTTGTATTAATTTCATGAAGATGCACATATTCTGAAGCTCATTCGTATTTGCCATTTTAGGGAACTAATGCCACGAGTAATCCCATAATAATGTAATTTCACCTTTTTTTGACCTCCTTAAAACAATTTTCCTAGGCAAGCTTCTTACCACTACAAGGTAAGTTCCAAATTGAAAATCCAAGTTAGAATTGTGACATTCGAACTTGCATTTGCATTGGAATGTTTCTACTATACTTATTTTTCCATATTTGATGTGAAAGTTCATAACCTTGTTGTAGCCACTGCCACCATATTTTAACCTCCATGATAATATTGTGAATCTCCATATCCTGGAGGCCAAGTCCACCTTATGCCCTGACAAGACAAAGATTTTCCCATGTGATGAGGGCCCACTTCCTTTCTATTTTCGCTCCTTCCCAAAGAAAATAATGATAAAGACTACAAATTTGATGGAGAATACCTTTAAGAGCAGTGGAAATATAAAAGAGGTAAATGGGAAGAGCTTGAATGAAAAATTTTAAGAGCACCAACTACCTTGTGATGTTAAGAGAATGGAATGTTCAACTATCTAGCTTGGTTATATTCTAGAGGATGTTAGCCCAGGCATAGTCTTGAGAGAGTTAGCTAGAAGGGGATCATCAAGGCATTTGGAAGGCAAGTTACAATTCTTATAACCTACTAAATGAGCAATATGACTTAATAATAACAGGGGCATTGAAAAAAAGTTTTGGACTTTCAAAAATTAATATGTGTCCTTCATGTGGCAATAAAATCCTTTAGAAGTCACTAGGAGTTTATAACTTTTTGAACAAATAAATATCTTATTAACATTGTATCATCAAAAGATTATTATAATACTAAATTAATCTTTTCATTTATCATTAAAATTAAAACTGATTGTAAAATATTATGTTAAATAATCATTTATTCAAAAATATATGGCATTGAAAAAATACTTTATTTTATTTTAAAAATTAATATATGATAATTAAAGCAGCACAATTTGCAACACGTTTTCCACTCTGCATGTATGGAAAATTAAGTTCCAAAACTATTCTTGATATGTTTTGTGAAAGTATTTGGTGCGTGAGAAGTAAAGGACAATCTAAAGCAATTTAAAGTACAAAGCATTATACACCAGAGAACTTTAACTTGACCTTGGTTGCAAGTTACGGTACAATGTGATTTCAAAATTTTAGTTTGGTTTTATTCGTCGTTGATTTTTTTGTTTTTTTTTCTTCACTCAAATTTGTTTATTTGTAACGAGTGTTTTCAGATTCCGAAGTGTGTAAATACATTACTGTAATTTGAAACACGTTGTCCGGAGGAGTTTGTACCAAATCAGAGTTGGACATCAATCAACCAATTTAATTTTTTAGAGAACTACTTTTGTTTTAACTTTTAATACAAATACTTCATAGGAAAAGCACTAATCACTCAATGGACAAAATCATTTCAATCACAGTAACAATTAAACTGAAAAAGTAACATTAGCTAAACTGAGAAAACCATGTTAGTGAGATCTTGTTCGGTCACCCACGAACATATTCCCATTTTTTCATGTAAGCTCACATGATATAATAAAACACTGGAAATGGTAAGAGGCTGGATGTAATTTGCATAATTAAAATGACAGGTAGTCATTATAATTAACAGATTACATATTTACAGTCTATAAAACGAAATCAAGCCAAAGAAATCCTTTCTCCAATCTGAGCCTCTTCATCGACTTCATCGGTACTGTAGAGAGGAGGGGGCAGAACCATAAGAGCTTCTCACAAGTCTTTATATATAAACTGAGTTCGAACAAGTCGTCCATTGCTGTCCACTCACCAATGCCTTGTGTTGCTTCAAACTGATGCGTGAGGAATGTATAAAAAATATGAAATGTTTTGACACCGGCACTCGCTGTGTGGAATTTTGAACTAATTATTGCGGACAACCTATCTGAGGAAGAGGTTCATGCATTGTCGACGTTGCATAGTGTTGTTTCTCTGGGCTTCTCTTTGCTCGTTTATACTCCTCGTTCAATCTTCCAGAGTTTCCTGCACTTCCGCAATGGAATGCAACGACTGCTTCTGCAGCAGCAACCTGAATGAAAAAACTTTAAAAATAGAGGAAATTTTTCTCAAAAGACCGTGCTAAAGTCCCAAATATTTTACCCGGAGTCAAACAGAGTAAGTGGAGCTACACAATAAAATTTTGGATTATATCTTTAAAAACATAAGTACATTCATATGGAGTAAAAACCGAAAGAGATTTACACTTTACAGGAGTTAAGGAGTAACTCTCGTTTTTGTTCTACTATTTTCTCTATCAGACTTTTGAGACTTAAGCTTTTCCATTATACATACTTTATATATATATATATTCAAAATATAATTGTTTGAATTAATGTCTGGATCATAAGTTCGATCAACTTTGCATTAAATTCTCGTTTGACTTTAATTATTTAATGTGTTGCCTAATAAGGTATTTGTTCTTCTGCTTAGAACTTCATTTAAGCCAAGTTTTTCCTGCAAACTAAATTCTCAACCTACAAAATATCTACGTGAGAAAAATATATATTTGTATTCCTGGTTAGAACTTCATTTAAGTAAGTCCTCCACCCTGCAAAGTAAATCTACAACCTACAGTAAATTTAAGGTTGTGGTTGAGGATAATTTTCCAACACTCCCCCTTAATCACAAGTGCTACATTAATTACAACTGTCACCATTGACAATTCCCAAACAATCTTTGAGATAAACAAAATTTCCACCTGCCAATGGATGTTACAAATTGTTCTTCTGACCTGCTTAACCAATTCTCTTATAAAACAATCTCACCATTGTGAACCAATTCTCTTATAAAATGATATTTACTGTCAACTTGCTCTTCCTCTTGTGAAAAACACAATTCTTTGATAGTGCAATTACTGTTCCCAAATGTCTTATTAAGAAAACAAGGCCTTCATTATAACAACCCAATAATCATAATTTTTGTCATTACTAAAATTTTTGTGAATTAGTCCAGCTTTCATTTTAGCTGTTAAAAAAAACTTTCTCAAATGTCTTCCAAACAACCTTCAAGACTTAATAATAAAAACTCTTGCTCTAAATTGATAAAATTTTACACTTGCTGTGATACCATGCTAAAAAAAATTAAACATAGGAAATTCTTCCTCAAAAGATAATGGTGAACAGATCTTACTCAAGACAACACAGTCACTGAGATTAAACCATGGAATTGACTTCTGCAACAAAACAAAGCTATAGGCTCAAATATTTTAAGCATAGTTAAACAGAGTATGTGATAGCGAGACAATAAAACTTTGGATTATTTCATATAGAGTATGTGGCTACAACCAGATTCCAGATTTACGATTTACACTTTACAGGGGTTTTCTGTATAGGAGTAATTCTCTGTAAAACCTAGTAATTGTTTGTTTTCATGGTGAACCCGACTCTCTGTAACGGTTTGTTTTTATGGTGAACCCTATTGTTTGTTTTCACGCTCTGTAAGAGTAACTCTCTTTAAAACCCAGTAACGGTTTGTTTTCATGGTGAATCAGAGTATTTGTTTTCACACACCCACCAAACCAAAATTTACTTCATTAAGGCACCCACCAAACCAAAATTTACTCCATTATTTTCTCTCAAAAACTTCTTACTTCTACCCAATACTTAAGCCTTATACATATATGTATATTCAGAATATATATTTGCAACACTTTAATTCATGATATAGTCAAAATATCAAAACACGATTGTAAAAAATATTTTTCTATGTTACAGTTAAGGAATTAATGTCTAAACCATACGTTCCACTGCTGCTTATCTTTGGGATTTCAAAGGGGAGTTGTCTATTTAGCTGAGGAATTGTTAGGATTACAAAAAATAGAAAAAAATTAAGAAATTTTACAATAATAGTGTTTGAATCATGTTTTTAATGATGGAAATGAATTCAGTATTATAAAAAATATTAAAAACCTTGAAAATACCCAAAATATTAAAGTTTAATAACTTAATTTAAATGTACAAAAATTCCTATCAAATTTTCTTAAAATTTTATAAAAATTTCCATGATTTTTAAGAAAAAAAACAATCTAGTTAAACTACAACTTTCTAAAGATCAGAGCCTAGCCGAACCAGGTTCGGCTTTTCTTTTTCGGTAGTCGAATTTCAGACACCCATTTCCCCAATTGCGACGACGCACGCCTTTGTTTTATGGAATTGAACGCGCGTGTGACGCAATCATTACATGGAGAAGGGGAAAAATGAAGCGCAATTCTGTAAATGAACACAGAGAGTCCTTCCCGTGTTGTGTACGAACAAGTACGATGAAATATTAATCACGTGTTAAATAACATCACGTACAGGGTGGACTCCATCCTCCGTTCTACATTTTGATCGACCTGCTGTCACCATTCCAAATGTGTGAAATAAAGAAGTCAGAAGCTGATATTTTATTATATCTAATTTTTTCACGTCTTAGTTTTCTTTATGTTGTTTAGTCTTTTTGCCTTTCCTTGATTTGATTTCGTTATATTCCTGGGTTGTGTCTGTTTTTTTTTACGCCCTACGTCGAAGTCGTGCCCTTTTTGCGCCCCTACGTTGAAGTCTGGCTTTCTCTTTTAGCATCTAATTAATTTCCATATAAAATAATGTTGTGGTTTTTTATATTCTAGGTGGTGAATCAATGATGGGAGTATGAAATGTTATGAAATGTTAGTCGAAAATGATTTTGGATTAATAATAATTTTGGTTTTTAGAAATATAAAAAGAGAAGAGTAAATTAATAAATAAATAAAATTAATCATTTTTATATTATATAAATTTTTTTGTTTCATTTTAAATGAATTTAAAATTTTGAATTTTAAAAATCCAAAGAAATAAATTTATAATTTTTTAAAATATATTCAAAAAATGTTTTTTTTCATTAAAGGAGACTTCCATTTTTTAATTATTACAACCATGTGATATACGATGAAATTTCTAACTTTTTTTATCATTACACTCGTGTATAGTATATTATGAGACAAAAGAAATTACTCTGTCCTCTCTGTAATCAAAATGGTAAGTTGAAATTTATTTTATAATGTATTTTTTAAAAATTTAAAAATTACATAAATTTTATTTTAAAATTAAAGAAAGCGGAAATGTTTTTTCTTCATTGCAGTGAATAAAAATTCCATATTGAGTGTAGGTACCTTTCACACTCTA
This sequence comes from Pinus albicaulis, assembly GCA_034641835.2. NCBI lineage: Eukaryota > Viridiplantae > Streptophyta > Pinopsida > Pinales > Pinaceae > Pinus > Pinus albicaulis. The sequence goes on along the minus strand of JAXQQM020059173.1, from coordinate 21,965 downwards.
CACATTCAGAATGGGAGAAGTTTCCAAGACGTGATTGCCAAATAGGATGCTTGGGCATCTCTCAAAAAGGGTTAGGCAAGTCTCTTTAATTTTGTTGGTAAACAATGAGTTATGATTGAGGAGGTGAAGTGTGTTAAATTCTTAAAGTAAAAGAGATATCCTTTTTTATATTTTATTTTCATTTTTTTATTTAAATTTTTAACATTATGTTTGAGAGTGGTTTTGAGCTCATTGTATTTTATATGACGAAAGTAAAATTTTAGATTTCACTCAAAATCCAATAAAGTTAACATTTTTTTAAAAATTCAAGATTGGGGGATTCCATGTAATTAGTATTTAATCAAGATAATCAAGCCCTCAATTTTTGAAGAATTCAAGATTGAGGGATTGCAACATTTCCATTGGATTTTGGCATGTACAAGGGTATGGAATTAGTATTTAATCAAGAGCACCAAGAGCTCTACATACCTTAGAGTGACTCTTTGACTCACGACTTACTATTTTTGAGTTTTGGTTGTATCAATTTACTATTTCAGTGTTCACATTCAATATCTACTATAGTCTATTTTGCTTAGTACTAATTAAATTCTAGAATGGTGAATATTGAATTTTAATTTTAAATCAATTTAGAATCTAAAATGATGAATGATGAATTTAATTTTTAAATCAATATAAATTCTAGAATGGTGAATAATAAATGATCAATATGGATAAGAGTATTTCGTTACTGAACCTTTGGTCTATGGACACATAATGTATGTATTAGTAAGAATGATGAGTATGGATCAGTGTATTTCATTATATAATTCAATTGTGTGTGAATCAATGTATTTATGCTTTCATTATTGAATATATATATTATGCCTCAATGTATTTATGCTTTCATATATATATATATATATATATATATATATATACCCAAAGTCACTATCTCTTAAATTTCAGTTTCTTTATGCGTCTCTCCACACTCGACTTCCTCCAAGTCTTTGTAACATTAAATAACTTTTTAAATTTAAAAAATAAAACTTCTTACAATAATTAAAACTATGCACAGTATAAAAAATATAAACTTTTAAAAAATATGGATTTTTAAAAATTTATATTAATTTTTTTTTAATAGTTTAAAAAATAAAATATAAAAAATAATTTATATAGAACATATGAATTTAAAAAAAGTTCACATATTTAATGTTTTTTTTAAGTTAAAAACATTTTTAAAATCCCATAATATCTCATATGAAGCATATGGATTAAAAATGCTCAAAAGCATATTCATAACGTTTTATAATCCAAAGCCCCACAAATAAATCATATGGAACATATGGATCTTAAAAAAATTCGCGTATCTTTAATGAATCATGTAGTTGAGATTACCATCATAATGATTTTTAAGTTTTCTGGTAAGATAAGGAGCTATTTATAAAATTGTAAGGATTTTGGGAAAAAATATTATTGTGAAATTTTTTATGTTTATTATAATTATTTGGAAAAAGAAAAGGAAAAAAGTTTTACAATAGTTTAATACTTTCTTGAACTCATGTAGGATTAGGGTATTTATATGATTTTTCTTTTTATATGACAAACTTTATATAGGCTAGGTTGGTTGTGTAGCATATCTAAGTTAAAATTAACGATCATTATGAAAATACAAATTATATAGATAGTTAGGCCCCACTTTTATTAAACGTTTAAACAAACCTGTTTCTATTTTTATTAAACATTTAAACAAAAAACTAAACACCCCAATTCGCATTAACATGTAAGATTCTCAATTTGCAAATGCAATAAAACAATTCTAAAGAAATAACATCTAAGCAATAGACACTAAAAAGGAATAATTTTAATCAAATATACAATGGACAATTTGGCATTAGCGTTAGTGAGGGTACATGACTTTATTGAGTATTCACTCTAACTATTTAAATGGCATAATCTAATGGGATTGCCAACTAAATAATTTTTGAGGTAAAAAGTGGGTCTCAAAACAAAAGAAAATTGCTATCAACATCAACTTTGAGAGAACCAATGATCATTTTTAAGCAGACACAACAACTATGTGGGTCTTATTTAGTGAGGATACATGACATTGTGGGTATTCTTTAGTGGGGTTACATGGAATTATTGAGTATTCACTCCAACTACTTAAATGGCATAATGCCAAGCAAACAATTTTTGTAGTAAAAAGTGGTTCTAAAAAAAAAAAAATCTATCAACATCAACTTTGAGAGAACCAATAAGATTTAAGATGTTAATGTCAATGATAAGGGTAAATTTTTTTGGAAGGCCAGAAAAACTAATTTTTTGAATCATATTTTTGGACTTATCTAGTTATGGGTTTGCTAAAGTAAGTGTAAGTTCTCTTTTAGTACAAACTTAAATTTGACATCTAATAAATATCCACACTACATACTTTTAATGAAATAAATATAAATTTTCATGTATTTAATAGATTTCCAAAGAGATAAACTTGAAATGTGTGAGTGTGTTTATTTTCATAAAAAAATATGTAGTGTGGGTATTCATTATTACAAAGTTTAAGTCCAAATCCATGCACTTAAAATTGAAGTAAACCCATAAAAAGATAAGTTGAAAATATGATTAAAAATGTAGTTTTTTTTGAAAATTTATAATTCTTATTATATTATTTTCTTTTTGAGACCATTTCATACATCAAAATTACTCTAACATTACATTCATTAGCAACCTAGGTACTCATAATCATATGAGTGAGAATGAGACCCTAATAACTCTCCATTTTCAAAAAGAAAATCCTCAAGACTAGAGATGTGGAAACTGTTGCAAGATCTCAACTAGTTCCCATATGACAGATCTTCTAGTTGCATACACTTCCACTATTTGAACATTTCATACATAAAATGTTGGTGTAGGTGATACTCAATTATATGTAACATGTTGGTGTAAGTGATACTCAATTGATCTAGTATGGCATTTAAGTATAGCCAAATGGAAGCTTGTTTTTATAGCCTTGGTAGAATCATATGAACTTGGATATTTTTCTCAACGGTTAACAGGAAATATGAAAATAAAGTTCGATCTTAGAGTAGGTAACAAAAACAATTTGTATCTCTAAAATTTGTGAGTACTCCCACCAGTTCCTCTTTTATCTCCCCACACCCACCTCTCCTAGTCTTTGCATAACATTGGAAATGGATGTTCTTTAAATTTTAAAAATAAAAACTAAAGATATGCATTTATATAAAAAATATGGACTTTTAAAAATCTATATTTTTAATATGTTTAAACATTATTTTTAATATTTAAAAAATTAAATATAAAAAAATTTTATATAAAACTGTAACGTATCCCTTTTCAATTCTATCATATAAAAAATATGGACTTTTAAAAATCTATATTTTTAATATGTTTAAACATTATTTTTAATATTTAAAAAATTAAATATAAAAAAATTTTATATAAAACTGTAACGTATCCCTTTTCAATTCTATCATAAGGAAAATAAAAATTAAAAAAATTTATCTTTTCAATGCGTTAGCTAAACAAATATCATTCTACTTTAATTAACTATTTTAGAATTGTTTATTTAATGAATCTACTTGTCCTAAGGTCAATTCAACAAACATAAACATAAACTTTACACCTTTGGTTATACCACTCATACCCCTTCAACAATAATATATATATATATATGCTATTAATCTTCGTTAAAGAATACCATTCCGAACTTCCATAGCAAACACACTTTAATCATATAGATATGTTATTAACCTTGTTTAAAGAGTTCATTCCGAACTTCCATAGCAATCATTTATATACTAATAACCTTTGTTAAGGATCTCGAGCCGATTCCGTAACCTTTGAATGCAATCATCTCTGGCACAGTGTACTATGTTAATCTTGGTGTATGATATCGTTTTTGAATTAATTGTACAATAAGATTTGGGTAATTGATGGGTTTGATTCCCAAGCACCTTATCCCAAGGCTCGACGCCTGGAAAACATTAATAGCAGAGTTTAATTCTTTGGTCCGCCATCTGCATTCCACTTACATTATTTAATAGTTTTCGGCTGAGTTATGGCAACAGCTGTTTGTTTCTTTTTCGTGGCAGCTTTACGTGGCGATCGATCAACCGTCCGATCTATCTACCTCGAGACTCACAAGGTTGAGGTCTTCTAGGTTATGCAACTGATTTTACCCCAAACCCTTGTTCTGGTTTTCATTTCTGTTTCTCCTTGTGGAATGGTTAAGCTCTGCAACTCCTACCAGTTTCTCTGGCCATGGAGGCTGCGACAATAGCCTTCACGGCTTGATCATTACTAAGATATTATGCGGGGTTGACAAGTGGTTTTCCCACTTCCACTTACATTTCTCTTATTCGGCCTGAGAACGTTGGTTGGGTTCGGCTCTTCTCTGCTGGGTTAGTTTTCCGAAGGTTCATTCCGTCCCTTCTAGCATCTGCTCAGTGCCTGGTTCATATACACATGTAAATATGTTTCTTTTGTTTATTCTCGGGTTATCGTTTTTTTTTTTATGTTACTTGTCGTTGTTATTTGTCTCACTGAAATTTCCTTGAGCGTACCCAGCCGATGATTTTCTTATACGAACTTACTGTTCTCCCTCTGGTTATTGGTTTAAGGTGAAATCTACTTCGCAAGTGTTACGACGGGCCAACTGCTTTGAAGATCTCACTAAGGCTGCTCCGCAGGGTTCGAGTTTCGGCTTCGCCTTATTAGCACAACAGGTAAGTCTCTTGCGGAATTTACACCTGAGAACATTTATACGTGTTTTTGCAAATCATAATACCTGCCTTCGCTTTTTTGCAGGCGAGGTTCATCCTTGTAAATAGTCGACCAATGACTATGGGCGTTTATGTTTATACAGTCATTTTTATTACGAAGCCCTGCTTCTGGTTTACTGTTATATGAAATTTTTCCCAATGAATAAAAAGAGGATGACATTCTTGTTTTCGGTTTCCGTATGTTCCGTTATTTGGGATGGGAACGAGGGTTTGACCCTACGTTCGAACAATGCCCCTCCATGGCAAAGTTTGTTGTCACACAATTTTCTAATATGTAAAATATTAATTTCTATTTAAATCCAAGCTATATTAATGGTTTAATTCGATAAGTACTTGAACCTCTGTAATATTTTGTTTGATCGTTGCCTTCAGTTTTTATGCTAAGACTGAATAACGGAGTTATAATACATCAGTTTATATCGTACTCTTATTTCATTCACTTTGTTCGTTTAATGGTGATACCGGGTCATGTGGACTTCTCGAGCATTGTTTAGCACTATGACTAAATTTCAATTCGCTATTGTTGTCTCTGGGTAGTTTTAAATTTTATGCCATACATAATTCCTGTGAATGCAAATTTCTTACAGTGACTGTTTATTCCTTTTATTTTCACAATACTATGTTTTATCGGTTTGTCTAGCAAGAGAAAAGATGTTTCCTGTATGTTATTATCATTACAGAAAATTTTCTCCTATATGTTTACAAACAATTATGTAGTTCTATTTAAGCATGATAACAGGGTTATCCATTGCTTCTCTAATTTACTGTTTCTTTCTTCCAGTTCAACAGTATTTCTTCATTCATCAGCCTAAAGGAAAATGTCTAGACCATAATTGTCCGTGTAATATCATATTTTGCGAGGACGATCTACCCAGAACCTTCATCAGAGGGGTCGAGGTTTACAGTCCTTTTTTTTTATAGATATACATTTATCTAGCTTCTAACACTCAATTTAAGGAATTTAATGTTAATTGTAACATGACTAATACATGAATTAACACAGTATTATCTCAGCAACCAAATATATATTCAAAGCTAAAATCTTACAACTTCAAGTCTTAGTTACAATAACAAAATTTACTTATCTGTTCACTACTCGGTGACTGATATTTTGTGGCCTCCCATCTGTGAGTGGGGCTATTATGTCCTCCAACTCTCCCCCGTGCTCCAAGCCTGGGACTCGTGGTGACTCGTGGTGAACAGGAAACCTGGGAGAGATCTTGGGACAATTCGGTCCAAATCTCTTATTCCAGTATCGTCCAGGGAACACTGAATATTCCACTAGTACTATTAGTGCAGAATTTCCTCCTCCAAAAACAAGGAACCCCCAAACCTCACTAGGATTCCATCTTATCCTCAGAGGTTGGGTAATTGTTCCAACTGAATTCTGTTCAACCAATCCTCAAATCTTGAAATTATCTTTTCACTATCAGTCTTTCACTTATGGAACTAATTCCATAATCAATTTCTTTTTACTATTACAGAAATTAATTTTCTGTCCACAAAATGTCTTTTTCAACACAAATAAAAATAATCGTTTGCAAAACTTCTTTAAAATAATTTAACAACTAGTTAGCAGATAAACCAGTAGTTACAAAAACATATGAATTTTGATATATATATATATATATATATATATATATATATATATATATATATATATATATATATATATATATATATATAAGGCCGTAGAATAACTCATATGAAACATACAGATTAAAAAATGCCCAAAAATATATTCATATGGATCTTAAAAAAAGCCATCGTGTGGTTGAGATTACCCTAATAATGATTTTTAAGTTTTTTTTAAGATAAGGAATTATTTATAAAATTGCAAGAATTTTGGAAAATAATATTATTGTGGAAATGTTTAAGTTTATTATAATTACTTAAAAAAAATAAGGAATTTTTTTTTACATAGTTTAATATCTTATTGAATTCATGTAGGATTAGGATATTTACATGATTTTTCTTTTTATATGACAAACTTTATATAGGTGAGGTTGGTTGAGTAACATATTTAAGGTTGGTTGAGTAGCATATTTAAGTTAGAATTAAGGATTGTTATGCAAATATAAATTATATGGATAGTTAAGTCTTATTTTTACTAAACATTTAAACAAAACTAAGCACCTCATTTGCATTAATATTTAAGATTCTTAATTTGCAATAAAAAATTTCAAAGTAATAGCATTTACAATAGACACTAAAAAGAAATAATTATAATCAAACATACAAAATGGACAATTTGGTGTTGGTGTTGGAATTAATAACAATATTCAAATATTTCCTATTAACCATATAACCATTAATGACTGAATCATATTACATTATTGAATAAAATATTTAGTAGGCCTTATTTGGTGAAGAAACATTATTATTGAGTATATATAGTAACTACTTAGTGGGAAATAGTGAAGAAACATTATTTTTGAATATATATAGTAAGTACTTAGTGGGACTTCTTTAACCAGCTTACATCACATTATTAAGAAGACACAACACCTGAAACCCACTAATTAACCACAAGCTTTATTCACTATGAGAAAAAAAATTATAATTGAACAGATTATTTTCACCCTTAGATTCTGACATCAATATCATCATTACAGGTCTTGTAAATACAATTGTTTTATCCATACAAATAGCTGAAAACTAATTTCTCACTCGTACATATAAATTCAACTGTCATGACTGAAACTACGGTTCCGGATGTTTATGAGTCACAATCATTTATAACACTTTTGTAAGGTGTACCTAGCAAGTTATCATTAAATTTTTGGTATTATTGCGAATGTAATCCTTTGAACCTTTGCGCACATAACATTTGGATTAACCCACTTATCGTTACGCTTTTGGTTTCGGTGTTCTAAACCACCATGGCACACAGTCTTGGTTTTATCGATATGCACGTGGCTCCCTACACATCGTTGATTTGGATTAAGATCCGACGATGGAGACATTCTAGGGATCTCTAATGTCCTTGGCAATAACTGATTCCCCATTCATTGTTCCTTCCGCCGGATGGCTCCAGAACGTCTCTGTTAGGGTTTGAACTGGCTGCAGGCTTTGTTCCTCCCGCTGGATGGCTCCAGAATGTCTCGGTTAGGGTTTGAATTGGCTCAGCAAAACCATGGCAGCCGGCGGTGAAAACTGGTTTCCATCAACTATAGTCTTCCACGATTTCAGGTACTCAACGACTCTCTGATAGAACTACACCGATTTTCCCCACGATTCCTCATTGTCTTTATTTTTTCTAGAACATACTCACAGATTGTAAGAAGTTAAGAACTGTTTTCAGTTTCTCATTTCGTTTCAAAACTTGTTTGAAATTGCCGACAGGAGCAACTGGTGCTCCTGGGTTCTATTCCGCCCTGAGATCTATAGGTATATTTTCTTTCATTTTCTTGTTTTATTTAGGGCCTTGAATGCGGTGAAAACCTCCTTAGATCTTCGTACTCTAATAACAGAATCTTTGGTTCCGTTACAGGTATTACTCTCTTCCAAATTCTTGTCAAGGTTTCCTCAAGGAATTCTGGTCGCAGAGAGTTTTTAACCCTCGCTCCTTCTCACAGGTACCCTGTCGTTAACAGTTTTGGGTTCCATGGCTCTCTGCCTGGCTAGAACATTCGTTATTGCCAGCTGTTGGGACGGCTAGGGTTTTAAGAACCCGTAGTCTTGTTATACAGTCTCCATCTGTTTGAATTGTTTTTTTTAACTGCTGAATGTATCCAGGGTTTCGGCTTCCTGCCGGATAACATTACTACACTAGTCGTTGTTCGAAGGAATTCTCTTTGTTTAAACAGAGTTTTCATGTTAATGCAATATGTATATTTTTTTGTGACAGTCTGGCCGAGGTCTCATCTCCACGCCCTTTTCTGGTTATATGACCAAGAATTTACTCTAAACAGCTTGGGTTTATAACTGTTCTTCTGTCTTTGTTTCGTTATATATATAATTTAACTGGCGGCTTGCGAGATAAGTCCCTGTACTAAATTGTAACTCTCTTGACGGTTTCGGTTTCCGATTTTCGGCACCCATAATTGACATGCAAAGTTCAGATTGTAGTTTTTTTTTATTGCAATAGAATCTACGATGTATGCGCTGTGCCATTGTGAGTATTTACTTAGAGTTCTGTTGAATGGCAACTCTTTCGAGGGTTTTATTTGCTATGTCTTCGGTAACGTCTTTATGGTGTTATATGCTACAATTAAGAAAATTTATGAAGTTTGTTCGATTTAAAAGAGTCGTGATGTTTGTCTCCCAATGAAGTTACGTCTATTCTCTAGTAAATGCACTGCTTACAAGGTTTCCTGAATTCTTTAGGCTGTAAATTCAGATATTCTCATTTCATTTTTCTGTAAAGAAAAAACTGGGTTAAGCCATATTCCTATTTTTTTTTTCCTTGGTTTATTTTGTTTTAGAAAAAGAGTACTACAGACCCACTAACAATTGGTCCGAGTTTATCATGGGAGTAGGGGCCATTTATCCTTAAGATTGAGTTATTTAGGCATTTATCATCAATTTTCACCGAATTTTATTGTTAACCTTCTCTGATTATTAAGGTTAACTTCTGCAGTATTATTTCAAGAAAGTAAAATACTATGACCTAATTGTTCATCTATCAGGTCGATACTTAACAGCCTTTTCATCTTATTACCATCTATCCAGGTTTGATAGAAAATCTATGGCCTCATTAATTACATTTTGCTGCTCTCCATCTACCTTACACAGAACCAGACTTCCTAGATTACTTCTATTGAAATTCACCAGAACGTCTAATTTAAGGAAAGAAAGAAATAAAATAACAGTAATTCACCACTGCATTTAAGCAAAAGATAAACTTAATTAAATACAGGCAACCTTAATTGCGACAGACATATTCCTTCTTTCTCAAGAAACAAGAAAATCTAATTGCATTTACTCATCTGAGTCCAAATCCAACTGATGGTACTCGTTACCTCCCTTCCACGAACTAGGCAGTTACGTCCACAGTTCTCCCCCGAGCTTCTAGCCTGGGTCTTGTTGAACACGAAGTTCTGGAGGAGATATCTCAGGACAGTCCGGTCCAACTCTCCCACTCCAGCGAAAAACAGAAATTCTGGGGAGAACTCGGGACAGTCCGGTCCAATTCTCCAACCCAGAGATCAGTCTGCTCTGGAAAAAAAAACCTTTTTTTTTTCCAGTTTTAACAGAGTTCTTTCTTTTCCTTTCTCACAGAACCCCCAACTCTCTTTGGAATTCCCTCTTTATTCTAGAGTTTCTTTGGGTAACTGTAGAAACTATTTTTCTGTTCAACTGACTCCAGATTTACTTTTACCATCAACCTTTTTACTCATGAAGTAAATTTCACAAGTTAAATCTTTTATTCAAAAATCAAAATTAATTTTGTTCAGATATTCCCATTAAAATAAACAACAGTCATAATTAATTCTTAATTAATAAAAGCTTAACCATTTGTTAGCGACTAAGAGGGTGGTTATAGTTTTCCCCCTCTGCAAGAGAACACCGTCCCCGGTGTTGTTACTTTAATTCAGATAAAAAGCTCAGGATAAGCTTCACGGATGAAACTCTCGTCTTCCAAGGTAGCCTCCTCCGGTCCAAAGTGCTTCCATTGCACTTTAACCTGGGCGATGGCTCATTTTCGGAGCATGATTTCCCTCCGGTCTATTATATTTTGGGGCTCGACCAGAAACTCTCCGTCTGGTTCTACCTGCATACAATAGACTTAGATTAATTATATAAGTTTTTATCATCATGCTATTATTTGAACCATTATGCTTACCCACTACATGAATGTTCTGGCAATGGATTATGTGTCTTGGATCATGAACATATCATTTTAATAACGATACATGAAAGATGTTATGCACCCGAATATGGCTAGGAAGGGCTAAGCGATACGCTACTGGTCCTACTCTTTCCAGTATCTGGAAAGGACCACAAAATCGAGGTGCCAACTTTGCACAAGAGGCCCATCTTAGTGTACTCTTCTTTGGCTTAATTCTAACATACACATGATCGCCAACCTCATACTCCCGGTATGATCTTTTTTTGTCTGCGTACACCTTCTTCCTATCCTGTGCTACTTTCAAATTCTGTCAAATTTTCTTCACCTCTGCTTCCATTTCTGCTAGCATGTCTGGTCCTAGCATGAGTCTATTCTTGGGGTTGCTCCAATTAATGGGAGTTCTGCACTGCCGCCCATATAGCGCCTCAAACAGACTCATTTTTAATGATTCTTGGTAACCATTGTTGTAGGCAAACTCTATCAAGTGTAGATACTCCTCCCATTTAACTGGTTGCTGCATGACATACATTCTCAGGATGTCTTCCAGTACTTGATTTACTCGCTCGGTTTGACCGTCTGTTTGCGGCTGGTATGCAGTACTAAAATGTACTTGAGTTCCTAACCCCGTAAACAGCGCCTTCCAAAAATCTAATGTGAATTTAACATATCTGTCCGAGATAAAGGTCTTAGGAATGCCATGCTGTCTGAAGATCTCACGCGTAAATAAATCTGCTATCTGTACTGTCTTATAGGTGGATTGGACATGTATGAAATGTGCTGACTTACTTAGTCTATCCACAACTACCATTATGGAATCATTACCTCGTTTTGATCTTGGTAATCCGGTGATAAAATCCAATGAGATCACCTCCCATTTCCATTCGGGAATAGGTATAGGCTGCATTAATCCAGCTCGATGCCGATGCTCTACTTTCACTTGCTGGCACTCTAAACACTTGTTTAGATAGTTTGCTATGCCCTTCCTCATGCCTGGCCAACAATAGTCCTTTCTTATAGCTGTCAGCATCTTTTGATATCCTGGGTGTCCCACATAATTGCTTCTATGATATTCATCCAGTATCATAGTTTTTAATTCCACTCTGTTTGGAATGACTATCCTCTTCTTGAAAACCAGCAACCCATCCTGGTTAATCTCATATTCACCTTGTCCACCTTGTCCCCCAGATTCTTGTGTTTGCTGCCACAAATACTTATACTCAGGATCCTTGTCTGCTTCTTTTCTGATTTGTTCTAGGAATCTGGTTTCAATTTGGTTAACATATAACCCATAAATATTATGCAGTTTTCTACTCAATGCATCCACAACCTTGTTCTCCTTTCCTTTTACGTGCTGTAGATCTATATCAAACTCACTCAGAAAAGCATTCCATCTTGCTTGTCGGGAGTTTAAGTCAGCTTGTTTAAAATAGTTGGTTAGACTACTATGATCAGTCTTCAATATGAATCTCTTTCCAAGTAGGTAATGTCTCCATACTCGGAGAGCGTGCACAACTGCAGTCAGCTCTAAATCATAAGCTGAATATCGTTGCTCATGATCTTTTAGCTTGCGAGATTCATAGGCAATTACCCTCCCTTCTTGCGATAGCACAGCTCCAACACCTTCCTTGCATGCATTCGTACAAACCTCGAACTCCTTATTCAGATCTGCTACACTCAACACAGGTGCTGTTGTTAGCAACTGCTTCAATCTTTCAAAACTATCTTGACATTCTTTTGTCCATTAAAAATTTTCCCTTTCCTTTACAAGGAGGTAATGGGAAAGGCTATCTTTGAAAATCCTTTGATAAATCACCGGTAATAGCTAGCGAGACCCATAAAAGACGGTATATCTGCCACATTATGTGGCACCTTCCATTCCATGATAGTTTTGATTTTCTCCGGGTCTACTGCTATACCCTTTTCAGATATTACATGTCCAAGATACTATATTTCTTCTTTGAAGAAGTCACATTTACTGAATTTTGCATACAGTTGGTGCTTCCTTAGCATCTCCAGTACCATTCGCAAGTGATCTTTATGTTCTTCCACATTCTTAGAATAAACCAGTATGTCATCAATGAAGATTAACACAAAGTTTTCCAAATAAGGGTGGAAAATACTATGCATCAGTCTCATGAAAGTGGCTGGAGCATTAGTTAATCCAAAAGGTAATACCACAAATTCGTAGTGGCCATATCTCGTGCGAAAGGCAGTTTTATGTATATCTTCATCCTTAATTCTGATCTGGTGATAACCGGATTGCAAATCAATCTTGGAGAACACAGTAGCTCCCCTTACCTGGTCAAACAGGTCATCAATACGGGGTAGGGGGTACCTGTTCTTAACTGTCAACTTATTTAACTGTCGGTAATCCATCCACATGCGCATGGTTCCATCCTTTTTTCTAACAAACAGTACAGGTGCTCCCCAAGGTGACACACTGGGTCGTATATACCCCTTATCCAATAATTCCTGAAGCTGCATTTTCAGCTCTGTCAGTTCTGGCACACTCATTCGATAAGGAGTTCGTGAAACTGGTGAAGCTCCTGGCAGCAGTTCTATTGTAAAATCAACATCTCTTTTAGGTGGTAATCCTGGTATCTCTTCAGGAAATATATCCTTGAATTCCTGCACCACAAGTATGTTTTCCAACAAGGCGGCTTTGTCCTTAGACACAGATAGTCCAACTTGTATAGCGTACAGTTGGCACCCCTTTCTGATACATTTTCCCATTTGGGAAGCTGGAATTGGGCGCAGATGTACAAGCTTCTTTATGCCTTGAGTTTCTTGGCGAATACCATTCTGATCTCTGTAATAAACTATCTTTTCCTTACAATATATAAGAGTCCAATGCTTCTCCAACCAATCCATACCCAACAATACATCATAGGATCCCAAAGGCAGAATATTTAAATCTACCATTAACTACTGTCCACCGATTTGTAGTGCACAATCTGGTATTTTGGCACTAAATCTTCTTTTAGCTCCTGTAGCTAACTGAACCAACCAGGTCTTTTTAAATTTTTGACTTGGCAGTTTACATATTTCTACTAATTTAGGACTTATATAACTTAGACTTGCGCTTGGATCTACCAAAACAATAACAGTTTGGGATAGCAATTTACCTTCCAGTTCTATCATGGTAGGTTGGAAATCCGCTTGCCGATCCTCCAATGCTGCATGGATTCTTGGTATGCTTCGGGCAATATCTCCCACAGTAGAGGCCTCCTGCAAATTGGTTACTACCTCGGTTTTACCTCGCTGTGGGCAGTCTCGATAGTAATGCGCTGCTCCACAGCCGCAACATTGCAGAGGTGGCCTCTGATTTTGGGGTTGTTCTGGTTTGCTAGAAGCCTCCACAGTTTTGTCTTCCCCTGGCCATCTTATCCTCTGATGGTTCCTCCTGAACTGCTTATTAATTGAGTTTCTGGCGGTGCTTCTGAAATTACTGGTTTTTCCTCTTTTGGAACCAGCACTGTTTCTATTTTCTTTCCTTGCTTGCCACCCTTTTCCTTGGTCTGCTTTGGTTTTCGCTTGCTGATAACACAACCTCGCCTTTCTAATGGCCTCATCCATTGTCTTAGGATTTACAAACTCAATACGCTCCTTCATATGGGTGGGTAAACTGCTTAGAAATCTCTGGACCTTGGCTTTCTCATCTCTTAAGTACGGTACATAGCGCAGTAATGATGTAAACTTGGTGATGAACTCGTCCATGGTCAATTGTCCCAGCCTTAAATCATGGAATTCACGAGCCTTTTCATCATAAAAACGCTCAGTCAAGTACTTGTCCTTGAAGTACTGTTGAAACTTATCCCATGTCACATCCTGATCCTCTATTCCCCGCACGTTCTTCACTTCTTCCCACCATAAGGTGGCTTTATCTTTTAGCTGGTAAATGGCTAACCGTGCCTTAAGACCACTGTCATAATCATACACCTGGAAGTACTTGTTCATATTAATTAACCAGGCCTCTGCTACTTCTTCTTTTTCTCCATCGAATGTAGGTGGCTTTATCTTTCTGAATTCTCAATGTAATTCCACCTTCTACCTTTTACTTGCCTTCCGTTCGGTTTCATTTTCAGATTCAGCCTCATTAAAATTTCTGTTGGGATTACTTCGCTGTGACAAACTTCTTTCTTTTCGGCCTATATCTTGCTCATCTGTTTGCTATTCGCTCCCTTCTTGGAATTCTCTACCAGCACTGGGATTTTCATTCCTTTGATTCTGTTTATCGGAGAGGCTTTTTAAGATCCTCTCCTGATACTGTATCATCTTTGCATTTTCCCTGCGTACTCTCTCCATTTCTTCCTGCAACTGTTGTACTGTATGTAACAAAATACGAGTCTCATGCTGCTATTCCTCAATCAATCTGTTAGACCGTTGGTGCTGTTCTATCCCCAGCTGAACCCACATTTCGGGGTTCCCCTCTGGTGGAGGATGCATCTCTCCGACATTTTGCTGTGGTGGTTATGAAGGTGTCCGCCTCATTTGTCTTTCCATCTAATTATCTGACTGTGCATGAGTACATACAATTTTAACGTCAGTTGACCCAATAGGGTCCCAGCGTTGTAACCTGGCTCCGATACCACTTGTAACAGTCAATTAACCACAAGCTTTATTCACTATGAAAAAAAATTATAATTGAACAGATTATTTTCACCATTAGATTCTGACATCAATATCATCATTACAGGTCTTCTAAATACAATTATTTTATCCATACAAATAGCTGAAAAACTAATTTCTCACTCGTACATATAAATTCAACTGTCATGACTGAAACTACGGTTCCGGATGTTTATGAGTCACAATCATTTATAACACTTTTGTAAGGTGTACCTAGCAAGTTATCATTAAATTTTTGGTATTATTGCGAATGTAATCCTTTGAACCTTTGCGCACATAACATTTGGATTAACCCACTTATCGTTACGCTTTTGGTTTCGGTGTTCTAAACCACCATGGCACACAGTCTTGGTTTTATCGATATGCACGTGGCTCCCTACACATCGTTGATTTGGATTAAGATCCGACGATGGAGACATTCTAGGGATCTCTAATGTCCTTGGCAATAACTGATTCCCCATTCATTGTTCCTTCCGCCGGATGGCTCCAGAACGTCTCTGTTAGGGTTTGAACTGGCTGCAGGCTTTGTTCCTCCCGCTGGATGGCTCCAGAATGTCTCGGTTAGGGTTTGAATTGGCTCAGCAAAACCATGGCAGCCGGCGGTGAAAACTGGTTTCCATCAACTATAGTCTTCCACGATTTCAGGTACTCAACGACTCTCTGATAGAACTACACCGATTTTCCCCACGATTCCTCATTGTCTTTATTTTTTCTAGAACATACTCACAGATTGTAAGAAGTTAAGAACTGTTTTCAGTTTCTCATTTCGTTTCAAAACTTGTTTGAAATTGCCGACAGGAGCAACTGGTGCTCCTGGGTTCTATTCCGCCCTGAGATCTATAGGTATATTTTCTTTCATTTTCTTGTTTTATTTAGGGCCTTGAATGCGGTGAAAACCTCCTTAGATCTTCGTACTTTCATTAATAGAACTTTATCTTGATGTATTACTTTCCAAATTCTCGCTGGTTTCCTTTCATGAATTCCTCGGGTCGCGAGAGTTTTTAACCCTCACTCCTTCTCAAGGAAAATTTCACCCGTCAGTTTACAAGTCACCACCGGGAAATATCTGTTATTGTCAACCCAAGGACGACTAGGGTTTTAAGAACCCGTAGTCTTGTTATATAGTCTCTGTCTGTTTGAATTGTTTTTTTAAATGCTGAATGTATCCAGGGTTGTGGCTTCCTACCGGATAACATTACTACACTAGTCATTGTTCGAAGGAATTCTCTTTTTTTAAAAAGAGTTTTCATGTTAATGCAATATGTATATTTTTCTGTGACAATCTGGCTGAGGTCTCACCTCCGCGCCTTTTTCTGGCTATATGACCAAGAATTTACTCTAAACAGCTTGGGTTTATAACTATTCTTTTGTCTTTGTTTCGTTATATATATAATTTAACTGGCGGCTTGCGAGATAAGTTCCTGTACTAAATTGTAACTCTCTTGACGGTTTTGGTTTCCGATTCTCGGCACCCATAATCGACATGCAAAATTCAGATTGTAGTTTTCTTTATTGCAATAGAATCTATGGTGTATGCGCTGTGCCATTGTGAGTATTTACTTAGAGTTCTGTTGAATGGAAACTCTTTCGAGGGTTTTATTTGCTATGTCTTCGGTAACGTCTTTATGGTGTTATATGCTACAGTTAAGCAAATTTATGAAGTTTGTTCGATTTAAAAGAGTCGTGATGTTTGTCTCCAAATGAAGTTACGTCTATTCTCTAGTAAATGCACTGCTTACAAGGCTTCCAGAATTCTTCAGGCTGTAAATTCAGATATTCTCATTTCATTTTTCTGTAAAGAAAAACTGGGTTAAGCCATATTCCTGTTTTTTTTCCTTGGTTTATTTTGTTTTAGAAAAAGAGTACTACAGGTGACCGAACCACCAAATTCTTCTAATTTTATCATAGATAGGGGGCGATTTATCCAGAAGACTGAGTTATTCAGGCATTTGGATTAACAGCCCACCTGAATTTTACGTCTTCCTTCTCTGATTATTAAGGTTAACTTCTGCAGTATTATTTCAAGAAAGTAAAATACTATGACCTAATTTTTCATCTATCAGGTCGATACTTAACAGCCTTTTCATCTTATTACCATCTATCCAGGTTTGATAGAAAATCTATGGCCTCATTAATTACATTTTTGCTGCTCTCCATCTACCTTACACAGAACCAGACTTCCTAGATTACTTCTACTGAAATTCACCAGAACGTCTAATTTAAGGAAAGAAAGAAATAAAATAATAGTAATTCACCACTATGTTTAAGAAAAAGATAAACTTAATTAAATACAGGCAACCTTAACTGCAACAGGCATATTCATTCTTTCTCAGGAAACAAGAAAATCTAATTGTATTTACTCATCTGAGTCCAAATCCAACTGATGGTACTCGTTACCTCCCTTCCGCGAACTGGGCAGTTACGTCCACAGTTCTCCCCCGAGCTTCCAGCCTGGGTCTTGTTGAACACGAAGTTCTGCAGGAGATATCTCAGGACAGCCCGGTCCAACTCTCCCACTCTAGTGAAAAACATAAATTATGGGGAGAACTCGGGACAGTCCGGTCCAATTCTCCAACCCAGAGATCAGTCTGCTCTGGAAAAAAAAAAAACCTTTTTTTTTCCAGTTTTAACAGAGTTCTTTCTTTTCCTTTCTCACAGAACCCGCAACTCTCTTTAGAATTCCCTCTTTATTCCAGAGTTTCTTTGGGTAAGTGTAGAAACTGTTTTTCTGTTCAACTCACTCCAGATTTACTTTTACCATCAACCTTTTTACTCATGAAGTAAATTTCACAAATTAAATCTTTTATTCAAAAATCAAAATTAATTTTGTTCAGATATTCCCATTAAAATAAACAACAGTCATAATTAATTCTTAATTAATAAAAGCTTAACCATTTGTCAGCGATTACAATCTTATAACGTTTTAAACAGATTAATGATTAGAAAAGTTGAATCGAACTGTGGCCAATGGTAAAGTTTAGTGAGTTACTTTCTTCATTCTTTTTTTTTTTCTTTTATATATAATATTTATAAGTATCAATATATTAGAGAGTTTGATTTTTATTATTAAAAATATTTATAAGTATTAATCTATTTGAAATATCAATTATTATTGTTGTAAATATTTTTAGACATGAATCTACTTTACTAGTTTGTTTGCTAATTTTTTAAAACTAATTATTTATGCTTTTACCACGTTTGTTTGTTGCTTTTCTACTTCTCCTAAAACTTTTTCCTAAGAACAAATTTCTATAGTGTGTCATATATCTAATTTTGCAAAATTGATTTTGAAATTTTTACTTGAGGCATTTTTTATGTCTCATATCTCTGAAAATTTCATAGTTTAAAGTCTCAAAAAAGAAGTTAAAACAAACTTGTCCAAGTTGACCTCTTTGAAACTGATTTCAAGACTATTTAGAAACCCTAACTTCCACAAGGCATATCTCTCAAATTATAGAAGTTCTGTATTCTCAAGATTCCATAGTTTGAAAGTTATAAGAAAATAAGTTATAGTCAAAATGTCAAACTTCCTTGTTTGAAGCAGATCTTAGGAGGGTTAAGTGAATTTAACTTCTTTAGAGAATATCTCCGAAATTATAGCACACCAACACCTGAAATTTTATCACATGTACATGAAGATCTCACCTTTATCTCCTCAAAATTTCAGCTTTTGAAACATCCCAAAATAAAATTTTAGAAAAAGTGCCAAAGTGAGTTGTTTGAAGTAAATTTTAGGATCATCTAAGAACCCTAAATTCCGAGTAGCATATCTCCTAAAATATAGTGAAATGATTTGAGAAATTTTCACTACATGTGTATGAAGATCTAGCCTCCATCTCTTGTAAATTTCACACTCTAAACAACCCAAAAGCAAAGTTATGACAAAAATGTTGAAAACTAAGTAATTATTCAAGGGGTGAATTAATAATTGTGTCTTTTAAATGACCAATTCCAAATGATTTTACTAGTCTTTCAATCATTTCTTTAATGTATTAGCAACTTTATATACATGTTTAACAATTAACCATGAATTCACAGGAAAACATGCAAGCCACTCATGCAACACATTGAGGCACCATATATAAGTGGAAACCCATAAAAGGAAAACCACAAATTTTGGTTGTGATGTAAAGGAAAGCCACCACTCCCTCTTTTACATCAATTTTGTAAGTCTCTACCGATAGGAAGCTTCAACCTTTTTTATTTTTTGCAAGCTACAAATTGCTGGGGGCACCCACTCCCTCTTCTACAAGCTCCAACCTACTCTTTTTAGGCTACTACCTAAAATGAGACACCAATCCCCTGATATGAGTGCAAATTTACTTTGATAGTTTTACTTGGTCTTTGTCTATGTTATGAACTCTATCTTTATCCTCATTTTAGTTGTTTATCACTTCTATTCCTCTTTCTCAATTTTCTTCACTTCTGCTCCTCTTCCTCTCTTCCTCTCTTTCTCTTTACAAGGCAATTCAGGAACTTGCTCTAGCATAATTCAATTCTATAGTAACTCATTCAAAAATTCATCTTTCTATAAACAAAACTAGTTGAGTTTTTTTATTCCAGGCAAGAATCTGAAGAAAAAACTTTTACGGATTGAAATAAAACAGTAAACTGAAAATAACCATGGATTATACATAAAGAATTTTGGATTACCCATGGCAAACCTTTTTTTTCTTCTCTCTTTTTTCTTTTATACATAAATCAAAGCATGGCTGGAGGAAAAATATCATCATGGTACTCTTTAAGGCCTCCCACTCATTCATAGAGTAAAAATATCATGTAAATACAATAGACTACATCACAATAATTATAAAGATACAAGCAAACGCTATAAAATTAATTGGCAGAGTCCTGGCGGCAGAGGAGATTGATGAACTCCAATGACGTTAATCTCTGCGCCTGGGAGTGCCTTTTGCCCACTCTGAGAGCAAAGAGACATATACAAAGGAAAATAAAAAATTGATAACAATCCCCAAAAAACACTGATCTCTGTACAAATATGTGGGAAGCCCTTTTCCCCAATTTATATTATTAATAAAGCTCGATTTTAATAAAAAAAACTTGGGATTGCAACGAAAGCAATGTGGGCCATTTTCGATTGCAACGAAAGCAACGAAAGCAATGTGGGCCATTTTGAATTGCAACCTGTCACAATTAAATTGTTTGGTTTTCTTGATATCTGAAAGGCCACTTTGCATAAGTCATTGAAACCCTGTATACCCCATTTGTACGCGCAGCCAACAAGTAGAGCTTCGTTGAAATAATTCTCATGTAGTATCACATCACATTTGATCAGAAATGGCATGGTAGGATAATGAGGATTTTTTTTTTTCCAATGGGACATCTAGGTTGACGGAGCGGTGTACTATTCTGGTGACAAAATCATTTTCACAAATATTAAATCACGGTGTATAAGTTTAAAGTCAATATTAAATCACTGTGTATAAGTTTAAAGTCATTATAATAATATATTTAATATGGATTAGTATGATTTAATATTTTATTGGAGGAATTGAAAATATACTAATATGGATTAGTATTATTCAACATTTTATTTGAGGAATTGAATATGAGTAGGGAGAATAATAATTATTTCTTTCAACTACTTGAAATAAATCCAATTCACATCACAACAAATTATATATAAAAAAATAATAAACATTATAAATAACAACAAAAACTCTTTAAAGATTAAAGAAAAAAATACAAACATTACATATCCAATAATACTACATTTAAAATTGTTGCTACTAACTAAAATGTAAATGCTAAATGAAAAATACAACTTTTTTTTGTAAACTTAAGTTTCAATTGTTTAATCTACATAATTCTAGTGTCATAGGGGTTTTTTAGGGTGTTGAATCTATTTATGCATTCAAAAATATATTTTAAACAACAACAAAAATCTTGAAATTATATTGCCCAATTCTAATAAATTCCAGTAAAAAAAAGGTTTATCTTCTATAAATTAGACTATGCCAAATATAAATGATTAAATTTGAAATACACTATAAAATTTGAAATTTGAAATATATTTAATATACTTCAGCTTTTCAAGTCATTTATTATCATCTCTATAATTAATATACAGCCCATATATATATATATATTCAGATAATATACCCTTTTTCACTATTATGAATAGATATTAAATTTTAAATTCAATAATTTATATTTTACCAATAACATTATATACATTATTATGTTGCTATGATCTATATTTTACTGTATCATATACATTATTTATTGTTTTGAGTGTATATTAAATTTTAAATTAATTTGTAAATTAATTTTGTTATAATATTATTGATCAATATTATGGTTTATAATTATCACATGTTCAAAAAATTCTAAATTATTTCATCACAAATATTTATCATTCGTTTAGTAATTATCAATAATTAAATTATTCTAAAAACAATAAACATGCCTTTCAATATAATTATATAATTAAAAATAAAACATGATACCTTAAAGGTAAGACCTGCCTACCTCTTTACCTGTAGCCTGTGCAAATTATTCCGAATATTCGTTTTCTTTTGGTAGGTCTTAAAAGTGTGTTGAATTTTATTTGATTTAATATTATAACATAGGTAATGCGTAACATCTTCGAGTGTTAATCGAAGAATTTTATTTGATTTAATATTATAACATATGAAATGCGTAACATCTTGGCGTGTTAGTCGAAGTCCATAAAATTTGATGTAGATGCATAAATCTACAACCTTTAGATTTGGTTGACGGAGTGATTAACATCATCGGTA